>VMKM01002379.1:0-74483 GCA_008360985.2 Macquaria ambigua
TATATATATATATATATATATATATATATATATATATATATATATTCCGCTTTTAATACTATCAACCCTGTCCCCATTGCTCTTTTCCCTCTTTACCAATAATTTCAGATCAACATCAAACTCCATCAGAATTCTGAAATATGCAGATGACACCACAGTTTAATGACTGATCTTGAAAGACAATGAAGACGCTCAGGCTGGAGGTAGAGAAGTCAGTCAACTGGTGCAGGGAAAATGACCTGGTCCTGAACGGAAAAAAGACTACTATAATGATCATCGATTTCAGAATAAAACAATCAATAAAAGCACCTATCCTCATCGACAGCCAACCAATTACAATGGCCGACTCCTTCAAGCTCCTTGGCAGGCATCAACAATAACCTGAAATGGGACCTCAACGCTAGCCATCAAATGCATGAGATATTTCAGACTGGACCAGAAGACCAGAAGACGCATGTGTTGTTTTATTATGTTTACGATTTCAGTCACTGAAACATTTTCTACTCTCAAAGGTCCTGACATCCACATGGCGAGATCCTACTCTTGCATCTTCTTTGACCTCACTGCTGAGATGTTTTACTGGATTCAGTCCATGACAAACAATTTTACACCACACGTTACTGTGTAGCCCCTGATTACATTCCCAAAACAAAACGCCATCAATAAGAGGTTGTGGTGCCACGCATTGATTCGTTGCACTGAATGCCGGACCATTTGCATCTCTTTCCCAAATATAGCACTGCTAAGAGGCTGTGGCGTGATCTATTGATTAGTTGTACAGTTTTCTTGCGAGTCTGGATCCTTTGCTATATAGAATATCATCAATAGGAGGTTGTGGTGCCAAGCATTGATTTAGTTTTACAGTACCTTTATCCTTTCCCGTATTAAATATCACCGATAAAGAGCAGTGTAGTAACATATTGATCGGTTGTATTCTAGGTCAATAGGCTGTGAAGATACAAAGAGGGTTTGGTGAAACATAAGTTTTAAAATAGTGCAGTTTTTCAATAGGCTGGGTGCATTTCCTATGTATAGAATTGCCTAGTTACATATTATGCTAGTAACAATGTGTCTTATTCCAAAACACCATCAATAAAGGCTGTGGTGTTATTGATTTGCCGTAACAAGCTCATTGTGTGTGTGTGTGTGTGTGTGTGTGTGTGTGTGTGTGTGTGTGTGTGTGTGTGTGTGTGTGTGTGTGTGTGTGTGTGTGTGTGTGTGTGTGTGTGTTTATGTGTGTTGGAAACTGCTATGTCAGGCCAAAGTGACGCCTCAGAGCTCAAACGCCAGATGGACGATTCTGAAGGAGGAGGCTGCTGACCAGTGTCCCACTGAGCACACACACACACACACACACACACACACACACACACACAAACAACAAGAGCATGGCACAAACAGCACAAACAGCATTAATACAGAGGAAGAGCGAGAGGAGGAGAGGCTGCACACACACACAAACACTGAGAGTCAACAGGCTCTTGGAAAACATTAAAAGAACAAACAGACAACAAACAGAGTAAATGTCACTTGTCCTCATGTTACCGTGCTGTTGTCTGCTTATTGTTGTAGCAGCAGGAAGCATTTTGAAACAAAGCTACAAACATAACTTATCCTGAGCCTCCAGAGGACAGTACTGAGCTGTTCAATTTTGGTGTAGGAGCTGAAGTCAGAACTGAATGCCATGTGATGCCCGTGGGCCTAGAAAGCCTTATTTGCCACACAAATCCATCACAAAAGAATCGGCTGTGAGACATTTCTGTATTATTTGTGTGGTCCAGCAGTCGGCCAAGCGGCTAATGTCATCTGGGCCCAACAGACAGGGATCACCAGGAAGTGTACTGTAAGCTCAGCTTCAGTATGATGCATCCATCAGTACAATCTGTTAATCTCACGCTCAAATTTACCCAACTTAGACCCCAAAGTATTTGAATTCCCTCATGTGGGGCTGCCACTCACTCCCTACCTGAAGGGAGCAGTCCACCATTTACCAGCAGAGTACCAGAGAGTCAGACTTGGAGGTGCTCACACTCATCCCAGCTGATTCACATTCGGCAGCAAACAAACAGATGGAAGTCCCAGTCTGATGGAAGCCAACAAAATGACATATCAGCATAAAGCAGAGATGCCGTCCTGAGGTCTGGACACTCTCCACTCCTCAACCTTGAGAGCAGAACTGATGACAAGCCACACCTTTGCAGAAGTGAAAATGAATCAGTGTCGGTCTGGTGGCTGGTGGAGCCTGATCTTTAAGAGCTAAAGGCCAAAGCTAATAAGCACTTGACTAACAGACGTGTCCAGTGACAGAAGAACAGAAAAGAGTGGACACTCTGACATTTACTCATGAAGATTAGACTCGGGAAGAAAAGAGAAAGAGATCAGAGGGAAACGACTCAGAGACAGAGAGGCGTTACAAAGATTTGCAGCAGTGAACTACAAATCACTTCCTACGCCGAAAGCACCGTCACACAGAAATACAAATGTGAGATTTTCTGGAAAGTAGATGCATGTCGACGTAGGGAAAAAGGACAGTAACGTATCTAGACAAGTTGACACCAGTGTGCAGACCACTACTACTATAGAAAACAATGGGTCGGGGTGTTTTGACAAGCATCATTTGCTGCAGTTATTCTCAAAATATGTTAAATGATATGCTTTCCTATAGGCAAATTTCACATTATCGCATGTTCAGCTGACCTGTGCACTGACTAAAAGATCCCTCTTTACACTAGCAGTTAATTGGAATTCATTCATTTGAAGTGTACTAACTGTCTGTATTTCCCCTATAATTAACACCAAATTACATTTCTTTCCAGGAAATCTCCTAGAAATTATTAAAAATTATTGGGAAATTATGGGCCATTAAAATAAAGCATTAATTTATGCTTTAATTTTACCTTAAAAGTCCCACCGTCAAATAATTGATGTAAGTGTGATAATATATAGTTTGATATACAGTTAGGTATACTTTTAATTTATCTTGGAAGATGAAATTCTGTTTCACAAAACAAAATGTATAACCTAACTTTAGACGGGTTTACCGCCCTCTTCATCCCAGATACTTCAGTATTCCACTTTGTCTGTAAGGGCTCTGACACCTGAAACCAACTCAATTTGTCTCTCTCTTGTTATTAGAGCAGTACAGGTAGTGTATCTAACAGGTGAGGAGGAGAGCCGGTCAGCTCTCCCCTTCAGCTTTACTGTTGGAGGGAAACCAAGCTTGACGTGAGTCTGCTTCACTATAAGGAACAGATGGACGGATAAGTGAAGAAAGGACTGCTGAATCATTAATAATGCACTGATATTCCACCTGACAGGTACAGAAGACAGACGGGAACATACAAAGACAGAGACAGTAGAGTAAAATGAAGAGTCAAGTGGAATGGAAAAGGCCGGACAGGCAGAGGAAGAGGCGAGCTGTTACAGTGAGAGACAGGTAGTGCTACGTACAGACAGGCAGCTGAAAGCATCAGAAGAGAGACAGGTAACAGGCAGACTGTTTAATATAGGCCTGCAGTGAGAGAGTCACACTTTGCATGAGAATAGCAAACTTTCATTCATTCATTTCAGCAGCCTGAAACATGTCAGACGGACAGAGCGCCTAATGGGAAACATCGGATGTCTCCTGCAGGCAAAGTACAACACATTTCCACTCGAGTTTCAAGTGTAACATTGGAACTTTACAGTGAAGTACACACTGAACTCGCGCAATCAATACTTGATTAGTTGGCAATCCATACACACAACCAGAACATGTTCCAATTAAAGTTTAATTCCACTTTTAAATCTAATTAGTTTAGAAAGTGATTACTGTGGCACAAGCATTCTTTTTAAAGTCTATTCCAGCATAATTGCAGCGGCATCACTGATAATTGTCAGTGTTGCCCGAGAAAAGAAAATGTTTCAACACGAAGACTGCTTTTAACATTTGGCAAGAAGACGGAGCAGGCTAATTAGCTCTTACCTATTAAAATGTGACTGCAGACGGAGTGAAACCGATGATTACAACAGAACAGTCTGAACAAAAGACAATTTAAAAGATGATCATTTAAAGCAAGGCAGACAGACAGATGGAAACAGGAAAGAAAAAAGACTTTAATGAAGAGGCTGGGGGATAAACGAAAGATAAAAAGTGAAAATGGGAAATCAAAATGAAGAATAAAATAGACTGAGGATCAAAACAGAGCGTTGGGTAGCCAAAAATAGTGAGTCATTCATTCTGCAGGTTTGTGGTGAAAGAGACATTCATCTCCAATCAGCTGCCTGCCAGAGCTTTTCAGCCAGTCTTGGGCCCAGATGTAAAAATCATGTGCATGCAAAAAAAAAAAAAATATTGAGTGCCACCTTTCAAAAGAAACTGCTATGTATAAAAAAAGAACGTGTGTATCTCCACGCATGTTTTACGCCAGGCACAATCACACTTATCACTGCTGAGCAGAAAAAGAACCTCAAAGGAGGGAATTTGTGGACATTTCAGCTGAAGACTTTATCTGTTAAGCAGAACGTACTGTAGGTTTCAACCAAGTTCCACAGTAGCACAGACTGTAATTACACGAAGGCCGGTGCCTGCGGTTAACATCCATCAAAAGGATAGAGTGGGCATTGGGGGGCGGCAGACTCCATATGTATATTTACATATGTAATCAGTCTTTTTATTTCCACTGCAAACAAATCTGTTTTGCCTGTATTTGAGTCATTAATGTCTTATTTTCTTAAAATATCTAGAAGTCAAAAGGCAGCTGGACTTGCTTTAGATCAACCAATCAAGATCAAGCAAAACTAGACGTACAATGACCTGGAAGACTGAGAATCCTGCATGTGAAATACATTTTGGTGCTGCAGATGATGATAAAGTTTAGAAAAATCTAATTAAAGGTCTTACTTTTATCTACTTATAGTATTGTGCATCAGGCTCTTTATATAGTCTATGGTCAGACTCAAGAAACAGAGCTGCAGAGTTGCTGTAAAAAACCAAATCAGTCGCCAAAAGATCCATCAGCTGGTTATAAATAAACCTCTACAGTGAAGTAAATTATTACATTTTTTCCATTGTTATGATAGAAAATCTAGGATTATAAAGCCCGTGTATAAAACACCTGTATTTATCTTGTAGGTGGCATCCCAGGGTTCTGATCATCTGTTCATTTAGTGAGTAAATGAACTGAGAGCAAAGCTGCTCATCTGAGAACAACTGGAGGAGGCTGAGAGTTAGCGGCAGCAGCAGGAGACGGTAATGAGATGGAGACGTTCATTTATTCATCGATTTCCTCAGCAAACAGCTGCAGTCGTGCTTTGCACCGTTAATACAGCTGGGGAGGACATGTGACTCAAACAGCTCTCCTAATCTACCAACAACTAGAGCTGGATTTGGAAAATGCAGGAGTGAATTGATAGGTGAACCTGTTTCATGATGCTATCAGCAGTAGCTTGATCATTCATCACACTCCCACTCCTAATCCCTGTATGTTCTCATATTGACATGATTTGCACAGGCAGTCTGAGGCACGCACATCCAATCTACTGCAGGTTTTAAAATTTATTTTATAAAGGGTAAAGCCGTCTTACGGTGGCAATGACATGACTAGAGTCTCACTATGTTGAATTTAAAGCAGCATTCATTGATTTTCTTTTTTTTTTTGGCAGCGCAACATCCTAACATGCTAATTATTACATTATAAAGTTGATATGGTGAACATGTTAACAAACAGTTGCTTATTTAGACATCCAGCAGATACGGAGCAACATTAGTGTTTATTTGGAGTCGTGTTTGTGTCCACCTGCTGAATGTAAATCCAATATTCCCTCTGCTTTTAGCTCTGTTTTGGTCTCCACCAACTCCTGAGAGAAACATCTGGTTGGTATGTTCAGCTAGTCGCTAACTTTGTCAAGTCTTGTGTTCGGTGCTGGGCAGGCAGCATACAGTGATTTTTATCTGAGTGTTTTAACTGAAAACAGCTGCTGCAGCTGGACATGAGGTTGAGAACAGAGAGACTGAATCAAAACTTTACATTTGTGGGTCGTAAAACCAAAATAATGAGCTGAAAGGTGCTAAAACTACAGAACCTGGTCAGACTTGGGTGATAGTTCTGTGGGTAGGTCTCTACAAGAGACACTTTTTACATTACGCATTAATAATATCAAAAATACTAATTAGTGTAGCTTTAAGCATCATAACTCACAGAGAAAATGTTCTGTTCTTGGCGACAAATTTCTTTTTATAGTCACACTCACAGCTCCAGATCCCTCACTGGCATCAGTATCTCATGACAGGAAGAGCAATTAGATATACACGTTCAATACAGTTTAATGTCTTTTATAGAGATGACAAAAACCGCATAATATGTTGAGCAGCTTCAGAGCCTGATTGTTCACGTGTAGATCAGCACACAAAGAGAGCAGACTGGCAGCATCTAACAGCAAAAACAATGTTTGCTTAAAGTCTTGATCTTTAAACAAACTGAGGGCCAATCTGCAGGCTCTGCTTCCCTGTAGTTTCCCAGGTGGTGAAAATCATTCAGATCCAGATTAAACTCATCTCACCCTCCCAGCTGATTCTGAGCTTTGATGTCGGGATAAAGCAGTGGAGCTCGTTCCCTGCAGAAAGCTCCACAACAAACCATGATCTTCATTTTGTCAAAGCCTCACATCAGCATCCAGCACACGACTCCCTGCTGGGTTTTTGTGTTGGATGAACAAACACCATCCACATTTATCCTTCTGGCAACTCATGCAGCATCTGTTGAGAATAAAGACAGAGCAAAGCAGCTATTGCTTGTTCTCTCTTGTCTCTTAGAAATGATTTTGATCCTCTGTCTCCCTCTAAACTAGTCACCAGTCAGTTCTGTCTCGGTCTCTGTGAATCCGTTAAAAACTTTCCTGATTGTTGTGTTTTGTGCTTTGTGTCCTGAGTTTAAACAAAGTCTTTCATGCACTGAGCTCCACTGCTGCAGAGCAACTCAGAGTAACAGATGACTGATGAAAATGATCCAAGATCTAATTTAAGACACAAAAAAGAGAAAGTTATCAATCTGTCAAATTTCTTTCAAAGGCTTACATTTAAGAAAACTAAAAAGCAAGACTAAGATTTCATCTTTTCATTTCATTTCATTTCATTCATTTCATTTTCTAAGATATTCATCAAGCTGACAAATTTCTGGGCATCTTGGTGAACTAGGTGGCTACCACATAACTGCATCATCACCGGTTTAATTTCAGCCGGACACCTTATTTTCTTAATTTTGTTGCATACACTGTCAGCTATTGAATAAAGGCAAATATGCCAAAAAACAAAAACCTGATAAAACGGACAACAACAGAAAACAATGCTTTCCAACACAGCATATAAGCCAGCAAAAAAGTTACAACAATATGCATCGATAAAGCATTAGATTCAAAAATGGATTAGATGCACAGATAATAACAAATACTGTACTTTTGGTGACATTCAAAGTGGCCACTTGAGCCTCCATTGACCAATAATACTGAAGAAACATCTGTCTCCCTATATGTCAAGTGCCATAACTAGACACATACTACCCAATATTAGTAACTGTTTAAACCTGTAAACCAGCTAAACTTCAGCCATACTTGCAAAAGAATTCAGTCAAGCAATGTAGACGACGTCGTCTAATATTCAGCCGCATCATGCTGCACATTCCAGTCAGATCCAGTGTTTAGGTCCCACCATAGATGTATTATAAGAACTGGATACCAGACTCAAAGATGGCGTCTATTCAGTCAAATAGGAATTGCTCGCCTGGCACATATGCCAAAATAAGTTTCTAGCTTTCAGATTTATCTCCGGGTTATGCGGCCCACTGAATATGCACAGCAGTGTTTCCCCCTACTGGCTCCACCCGCGAGTTCCCGTTCAGCCCATAGACTTTACATTGTGATGACATCACAATGTAAAATCGCTTTTCTCGGCTCAAGGAAAGTTTTACAAATATAAAACCTCCATGGATCAAAATTTAATAATAGAAAGCGTCATAATCGACCTTGTTTGCAGTTGGAGGTGTCCTGTCAACAGTTTTACAGACGTCTCTTTTACAATGGTGACCTATGGGGAAAAAGCTTTTTGTGCTGCAGGGGAATTTTTCACAGCAATACCGCAAGCAGCCACTGGAATAAACTGGAAGCGAGGCTGAGCGGTGGTGCCATATCCAGTTCTTATAATACATCCGTGGGTCCCACTCATCAGTCTACAATTCACTCAGTCACTCTCAGCAGCAGAATCTCTTCCTCACCGTCTCTCCTGTTGAGTTTGGCGAAGCCCGGCGCGTGACTGCTGGACAGCTGGGAGGAGCTTCTGAAGGACGATGGCGGCAGATTGGACACCAGCGCGCTGTCGCACACCTCTGTCAACCAATCACAGAGCAGAAAAAAAGCATACAAGGTTAGAGCTACACACTTATCTAATACCTACAGCATTTTGAAAAATCCAATTCTGTGCCTCAAAGTACAAGCAACTTGACCAAAAAGGTTTCGTTCAAGCAAACAAGATGGACAAGATTTTTAGGGTTAAGCATCCCTTTTCACATGGCACTGTAGAGAAACATTGGCTCTGACCTTTGCCCTCTTTGTCATTGGCTCCTGTTGCTGCAAAAGGAATCAAATATTGTGTTACGGCTGATCTTGTTGAGACAGTACAGATCAAGAGGTGGGACAAGAGTAAATCTCGGACTGGCTTTTTGTCGTTGGCGAGAGCTTCACGAAATAAAAGGCTGCAGGACAGACAGCTGGCCTTCTTGCTGTTGGACTAGTATGTAAGTACTGGTATTAGCAAAGTTGTCGACTCCCTAGTTTTTGATCGTATGCCACGTCAACCCACTAAATCCAAATCCTTCAGCTTGTCAGCAAATGTACCTGCACAGCTGCCCATGCCGAAAACTGGAGGGGCGCCAAGTTGCAAAAAATACCAATTGTTACATAATGCTGCTTTAAGCTGCGGGTTTAAGCCAAGTGAAAACAGGCCTTTGACACGACGCTCCAGTCTCTCAGTGAACAGAAAGTAGCTCACAACAGCAGGTTGATACAGGAATGTCTCCTCTCTTAGCGTGAGTATAAATTGTTTGAAGCTCAAAATTATTAAAGTAGTTGGTAAGAAGCGTCCAAACTCTTCTCCAGAGTGAAAAAACACAGCTGAGATACACACACTGAGGCTATCACAATATCAGACGCAGCTGGAGGTGAATCATTATCTTTTAGCCTGAGTGAAAAACAGCAGGACGGGAGCTCACTGACGCTGAGAGGTGAAAGCCTTGTATTTCAAAATGATCAGCTTTTCAGAACCAAAGAAGTTTCAGAGTTTAGTCAGACAGGTTTTGAGAGCAAATGGTGCTACTTTCTAAATCCTTTAAAGGAAATTAATGACAAAAACCTGTTGAGTCTGTGAATATTAGCACACGAGTGGCAGACTGGAGTCTAATCGCTGAGCAGCAGGTTTAATGTTCCCCAGGTGGAAACAGGTCTTTCAGCTGTAATGGCACCATATTAGATGAATGAACAGTGTAATAACGTCCAGTTGGATAAATGAATGTTGTAATCATGTCGCGTTGTGGAGATGAACGGCTCATTACAGCCTGGATACTGATGGAGACGAATCAGCGCTGTCAGAAGAAACCTTTACATGTTTCACACTTTAACAGTTTACGGATGATCGGCTGCAATAAAAACATCATATATTATACATGATGTGCAGTAATTATGCTTTTAATTGGCGTATCTCTCCAGAGAACACATCTTTTGTCACTTTCACTTTATTCTGCATCTTAACACAAAGCAGAACTACAGTAAAGTAAAATGCGTAAAAAAGAAAAAAAGAGCATCATATAAAGTGAATGTGACAGCTCTTGCTTCAAAAATAAAAAAATGAGCACAATATTGTGTAAACAGGACACATCATTTTGTCATGTTTGTCAAAATTTTGGCTTCAACTGAGATCTGGTGGCTATGTGAAAATTACAGAATATAAGACAATATATTTTCTGGAAATTACATTTAAAAAAAAGTGTGGGTCATCTTATATTCAAAGACAATTATGTATTCAAAACAGCAGATATTCTTTTTGAATGGAGAGTATCAGCGTAACGTCGGCTCCTGCAGAGTGTTGTAATATAGGTTGTTTGTAGACTTAATGTTGCTAAGCTAGTGAGTGTCGCCAAGTCTGTTTATAGTGTGTATTTTAGAGTTAATCATTCCTAAAAGTGTTTCGTTAGCCCAGTTTAACCTACAGGAGTTTCTGAAGGCTCGTGTGACCTGTTTTGCTGCCACGGAGGAAACAAATTCAAGCATCTCCTGACGTCTTTACTGCAGAACCGAACCAGGGAGAGAAAAGACAGTTTGAAAAATGCTAACAGGCTGAGAAAATCATTTTGACCACTTTCAAGAGCGAATACGTTATTATTCAATTAACACGTTAGGGTTTAAATTGGAGTACACCATCTTAAATTCTTGTGCACATCACGTTATTAATGGCAAAATAAATTCTACCAATTCTATAGTGTTATATTACTTTGAAATATAGTGGGGAGTTTCGTACAGTCCATTTATTCTCTTTAAATAAGAATATATATAAATAACACATATCATGACATACTCCACAAGAAATGTAGGCAGGAATGTATTGTTTAATGAGGCACTGCAGCTGTATTTACATAGCTGTATCATTTACCATATGGAGAAAAAGTAAATAGACGCACAGTAGAAATGTAGCCGGTAGTGCAATTGTATCCCACACTTACATACACACAGATTCATGAACATCAGCTCAGTAAATATTCATAGCTTTCCAAACTAACGCTGCCTCCATCTGAAGCCTCTCTGTTAATGGATGTTGTTCTCCACCGCTGAGACAAGAGCCAATTACTGTGATTCACGCTGCTGTCCGATCCCGTCCCACACCTCTGACAACGAGGCTTTAGCTTCGATTACTCTGTCAACATCAGCGTACTTCATCTCAACAACACAAGGTCTTCATCTGCCTCTCGATATCGAGCAAGGCCTGATAATTTTACTTTTTAAAAGGGAATATCACTGCATTTAAAGAGACAATGTTTTCATAACAGTGCTGGATTATTTATCTTGTATAGATCAAGTCTTCTGTATTAGGTGAAGAGGACTACACATGCCGTTTGTGATAGTCTTTCTCGCACCAGTGCCATTGCTAGTGCAAGTATTTCTGAAAAAATAAGACCACTCAAGGCTGGCCAAAAAAATGTTTACGTGCTGTTAAACCTGCATTAACACATTTTTTGGCCACATGGGGGCAGTGCAACAAGCTGTAAACACAACAATTTATTATCACTTGTACAAAGCTGTTATTGTGGAGGTGTTAGAAAAAAGTTGCCTATTTGTACATCCAGCAGAGCAGCATTAGCACTCATTGGAAGTCGTGTTTGTGTCCACCAGGCAAATTTAAGTCCAATATTCACTCTCCTGGAAATAATCTGTCTTTGATGTGACAATGCTCCAGTTAAGGTAAGGTTGGGTTAGGTTAGGTTAGGTTAGGTGGAGCCACAAAGACTTGGTTTAGTTTAGAGAAACATAAATAGTAATAATTAGTTAAGGTTAGGGAAACATCGTGGTGTAGCTTACTATGACTACCATGTTAGGTTTAGGGGCCTTCGTCATCATGATTACATTAATAAACACTTGGTTAAGGTTCTGGCACGATTGTGGTCATGCTTTCACCACCACGCATACCACATGACCGCAGCGTCCACGGTTCGATTCCAGCTGAGGACCAGTGTTGCATGTCCTCTCTCTCTTCCCTTGTTTCCTGACTACCTATGTCCTCTCTTTAATTGCTTTGTAGTTTTTTTTACAGACCAGTTGGTAGTCAATACATAACTGTAATTTAAACATCAATAATATTAAGTGAAATTCCCAACTCTATTAATTATATTCCCAGTGCCAGGGTAGTTGGCAATGATTTATTGATGTTAAAATGCTACACTTACTTAGTGCCTTTAAAGGTTTCATATATGCATATGAAGAGTTTTGCAGTCTCTGAATATTTAGTCCAGCTGCTTGAAAACATCAGAACGCCTCCAGCTTGGCCTCAGTGACTCTGTGGCTCTGAAATGATCTGGTATTAACTGAGTCTGAAGTCTGTTTAGGACAGTTTGTCACAGCATTTATCGCTAAGCATCCTGATGTTCAGTCATATTACACAGACTGAGCCTCACAGTGGCTCTTTGTAGTTAGTCTTTAATATTTATATTGCTAGTAATAGAGTGGTTTTGAGCTTCATACATATTTAATTGCACTGTTTTAAATGCGGTCTAGCTACTCAACAATCGTCAGAAGGCCTCCAGCTCTTTGGTCCTCTGAAGCTCCCCCTGATAGTCTTTATCCCCGCAGGCCTTGGCCTGACAGACACTTGTTACTGTGGGTGGAGGAGGAGCCCTCAGCGTGAAAAGCAGGTGAATTACAGTAGTCTGAAGAGGTGAAATGAGAGGGAAGGCTCTCCAACGCCGAGTGCTGTAATCCCTGAGGAGATAATGTGTGGTGGGAGCACAGCCTCGCTGAGGTAACACTCAACAAAGAGAGAGCGAGCAGAGGAGTTTAAAAACACCGGGGCCGGTTTTCCTCAGATGAGCTTTGGCATTTAAAAGGCAACGTCCCTGACAGTGTGACCAGTGGAGCACAAACACAGACAGCTCAGAGGAAAGTGGAGCTAAATGTTGAATACCTGCTGGACTCTGCAGCCACTGAACCTCAACACTGACCCTGGCTGTGTTGGACAGAGAGCCTTCCTCCTGAATATCAAACTACTGCACCTTCATCCTCTAATCCACTGATCGAAAACAAACACACCTCCTTTCTCTTTCTGTCAGCCCTAACATCTAAACTAACAAAAAAAACTCACAAAAAAACAGTTTTCTTCTGGCATTTACATTTTAAGAATCTAAGTTAACAGAAGAAAAACGTTGACATTTCTGAATAAGTAGCATTACTTCCAACCAACAGTAAGGGGTTCAACACACTTACAGCAGAAAAGACAAAACATTTCTGACATCAGAAAGCCTATTATGGAGAATAAAGCTGGGGAAATGAGAGCTGTGTTGCTTTGAGATAAGGGCACTCCAGAGCAATTTCAGGAGGAAAATATGGGAGAAGAGGAGAGGCAACTGAGGTATTTCTTGATAAGATGGCTTCTCAGCCTATAACAGAAAATGGGCAGTGATTCTGCTGTCTTAAATCTACTGTGGTAGAAAATAAAAGTATCAATTGATCTAATACTGGACCTCAATACGATGCTGTTTCTTCCTCAGGTGAAAAGTGTAATGCAGAACTTTACCGACAAGTGCAGAAAACCATGATATTGACATTTGAGTGATGGGGTATGGCTTTTCATCTCAATGAAATATCCTCCCATGAAATGAATGTTTAATCGTTTCTGGTACCTGAGGTGGATTTGGAGGGAGAGAAAGAGTCAAACCTCTCTCCTAGAGCCCATCAATCCATCCACAGTGTCAGTTTTATCATTCAGGGTGAATAAACTGTGAATCTGATGGCAGTAAAAAGTCTCAAAAGATTAAAAAAAAAAATCTCTGGAGTGCCGAGGCCTTGGCACTGTCAAGCACAATTAATCACCACTGACATGATAGGCAGACTAACACTTGGCACAGGAGAGACAGAGAGTGAGACCATGGCTCATTCACCTGCATTGTCCACTTCTTTACTGTTCTGCTGAATAACAAAGTGCCCACAGAGTCCATGACAGAGCTGGAGACCCTGAATACCGATGAGCTCCATCCATCACCTCAACAAACAGCAGTGAACAGAAGGTCCTGCACTTCAGAGCTCTATAAGCCCCACGAACCCAGAGTTTAGTGCGTCTCAGTATGAGCCGAGCCGACTTACTTAGCCTTTCAGAGCACGTCGCAGTGAGCAGGATAATGAGGCTTCAGCGATGCTTGTTTTTGCTCCAGAGCACTAACAATCATCCTCAAGCACAAAACGTCAATGTTCATTTTACTAATCCGCCCAACTTCTTCCTCCAGAAGAGATCCGTCCTGAAAGTAGTGAAGAAATATAAAAAATAGTGGAGTGTGTTTGTGTAACTTGATGTAGCACAATGGGGTGTCTTGACAAGTTGACTTCAGCTTTTGAGTTCAAGCTGCACAAGGCAAGATTCACAACACGAGTCTGAGCAGAGAGCAAGAGCATCCATCACCGCAACATAACTGGGATGGCCAATTTAAAATGTTTTAACCCCATTTCATCTCGGCTGGAAATACTGGCAGAACGTCTTCTTGGTACACAAGAAATTAGGGCTGCGACTAACGATTATTTTCATTAATAATCTGTTGATTATTTTTTACAGTTAATCATTTGGTCTATAAAATGTTGGGAAATAGTGAAAAATAGCTATCAAGATGAATGATTGATGTCTTAAAGTAACTTTTGACCAATCTACAGTTCAAAACCCAAAGACATTCAATTTACAGTGAAACAAAATAGAGAAAAGCAGCAAATCTTTATTGTTTTGCGAACAGGAAACTGTTCTTGAAAAACTGACTTAAACGATTATTTTTCTGTCAATCCACTAATCCAATAATCAACTAATTGTTTCAGCCCTACTGGAAATTATGACTTTAAAATCTTGCTTGCTCTGCTTACAAAATAGGTGTTTCCAGAAGCTTGGTGATGTACTCACTACTAGTAGGGCTAGCCATGCTAGCCAGTTGGAAACATGCTAGCGCGAGTCAGTCACAATAGTTCCCTGAGTTTGTTTCCATTTTCTGTGTAGCTACTGTGTCATTTACTCACATCTGGCATTTTGATCATTTAATAATTTCATTCATTTTGTTAAATAAAGAGTTACTGAAAGGGAGAAAAGGCTTGCTAGCTAGCTCTGAGCTTGCTAACTGTCAGTTCGCAAGCTTGTTAGCTTGGTTGCTAATGGAAAAAAAAGTACACACTTTATTCAAAAAGACATACTCGTACGATTTACTCCTGTCTCATAACTGTCTGTAAACCATTTCCCTTTTATGTGGAGCAGTTTATACTCCAACAGAGCAGGTTTATATTCTGTAAAACTGGAAGGTGCAACACAGCTAATTAGCTACAATAGTTGACTCCATTTTTGGACTCTCCCTCAGCAGTCAAGATGGCACAAATTTGCATGTCAAAGTTCACCAAAGTTGAACTTGTGGCGGAAGATTTGCAGGGCTTTACTTCACCCCTGCAAGCAAGTCTACTGATCGCAGCGATTTAATTGAAATTAACTGATTTCAGCTTTTTATTTGCTGATGCGACTGAGCCTTAAAACTGTTCTGTTTTATTCCTACTTGTGACAAAACCAAACGCAAAGTTCAAAAGTTTCCAATTCAGCTTTAATTATGTCAAATAGGAGCCTTCATCTCATTTTTAATGCAATCTAGATTTTTTTTAAATGACTGACACACATCGCTAAAAATGACTGACACACGGCACTAAAAACAAAACTAATGATCTCATTAAAGAATCTGTGACAACATGCGTCAGCTGTAAACATGTACAGTAAACCAAAAATAACTTGTGTTTTTTTTATTATTATTATTTAATATATACACCATGTTATATTTATATTCTGGCTGTGATAGATAGAACAAGCTGATTAAAACTGCTGAATTATTCAACAGCAGCCAGTATCTGTTGTAAAGCTGCCTGTGGCCCCGACTTGTTAATTGATTAATTGAAATGCAGGGCAGCATACTGTGCTAACTAATACCCTGAAGGTAAGGACATGGCAGGAGCTCTCCTCTCCTAGTTTAATTAGCATTGCTTTGACACATAATTAATAGCACAGGATGAGAGAATTTGATCAGGCTTCACACCAGCATATGGCACCTCCCATCTACAGCCACACTGCAACTGCAGCGACCTCACCAAGTCATTTAATGCAGTTTAATCTAACATATGACACTGACACTAGAGGAATGATTTTACACATTTTAGGATACTGAAATCCAAACAGAAATCATCTGTAGATTATTTACACCTGTGCTGGGAACAGACCTTTAGACTAAAGGCTGTTTTGTGCTGCAATTTGAGCAGGAAGGGCGAAGAACCTGAATTGAGAAATAACACAAAATATGATCGAAATGAGCAAAAGACGCGCTGTAAACTCTACACAGAGAGCCGGAGGTGAGTGATGTTCATGTTGAGCTGTGGCTGTGCGCTGAAACCTACTTGAACTGATCTCATTCACAACACAAAGCACTCCTTCACCGTTTGGTTCCCCGTTTCTGTTAGTTATTAAAAATATTAATATATCCCATGATGTCAATGGTCCCAATTCCAGTTGTAAATATCAAACATTTTAAAAATAATCCTAAGGAGAATGACAATTTTGCAGTATGTTATTCTCTGAAGAAAGTGTTTGACATTTTGGGAAATATGCTTTTCACGTTTTTGCCAAGAGTTAGATGAGAAGATCGATACCACTTTCACGTCTGTGTGATAAATATGAAGCTACAGTCAGCAGCCTTAGCTTAGCTTAGCACAGTGACTGGAAATGGAGGGAAACAGCTAGCCTGGCTCTATCCAAAGGTGGCAAAATCTGCCTACCAGCACCTCTAAAGTTCACTAATCAACACGAGAGCCGTGCTGTTCCCACCTATTTCATAATTCCCAAAATGTCAAACTCTTCCTTTAAAGAGTAACATATGCAGCAGCAGTTATTTACTTTTTTTCTAGAGAAAATTGTTTAATTCTGCCTTGTAGACCAAAACAAAATCTATGAGTTTGCCTCCATGCTCCCAAACTACAAGGCAATGTCACATTGAACACATCTGCTGAAGTCTTGCTAAACTAGCAGTTCAAACAAGTCCAGCTCTGAAATCCAGCAGGGGTGTGCGTCAGGGTTCGAATATGTCTTGAAGGGGGTTTGTTCAAGCTGAAAATGGGTGTTAAATTGCTCTTTACACAGCACACACTATATCATTTTAACACCGACTAACCCAGACGGGAACGGACTTGGTCCAACTTGGTCCAGTCACTCATGACGCCACCTTTAAGCAGTGCAATAAAGATGAAATCACTTGATAAGAAGGTCATTTATCTGCAGTAGAAACCCGGCTCTCAAGACAGACAAATAATACAAGCTTTTCTCTTTGGTGTCAAAAGATCTGTCAGCATCAGATGGTTCATAAATGCACATTAATGCATATGTATAGTGAGCAGCCCACGCAAACAGCATCCTAATGCATACACCGCTCTGCATTACACTAATCTACCGCTGCCTTTGAAATGATATAACAATCCTTCTCATTGAGGCTCGTCACACTGAGAGCCAATGTGGGAGGCTGTGTGGGAGACATCAACCAAATGAAGTGATCAAAACAGCAACAAGCTGCATCACGGCAGCATTTAAAATCTCTTCATCTTTAAACTGCCAGGTTTGACTCACATAGACTCAGACAGAGAGTTGAAACAAGCTGCAGAGAAACACGACTTTCACCAGGATTCAGTTCATTCACTGTCAGAATTATGCAGATTTAGAGGGAATGCTGCAGGCTAAATCGCTCGTACTAATGGCTCCAGGGGGAGATATGTATCATAAAATATCTACTAATCCACCAGCTGCAGTAAGTAAGTGATCTGAATATATTTGCCTCTTAATTGAAAACAACACACATCTCCATAGGAAAAAAAAGCTAATTTTCTTCTGTCATTCAGGGAAAAAAGCACACAAAAATTCACATCATCCAGGCAGCTTAGCAAAATTAATTTACTTCAAAAGTGAACGTTAAATTGAATGGGACACCAGGGACTCATAACATGGTGAAAAAAACAGCACAGCTTCAGTTGAGGGAGTTATAATGTAGGACATACAGCATATTACAAACAGTTTTTCCTGTGCAATCCACTGATCTGAGGGTAATGTTTTCTTAATTGGGACAGAAAGTGCTACAAGTGAGGACTTGTTGCAATCTGTCTATACATATTTTACAAAGATTGTGCTCATGGTTAAAAGAAACCAGTGTTTACTGTTAATGGACAGGATACAAACCCTGGTTTCCAGTGTCTACGTCAGTGTGTACACCCATCCTTCCACCTCGAACTCCTCCCAGATGTTTTGCGCTTGTATAACAACGTTGTGCTGTCTCCTATGCTGCGTTTTTCTCAAAAAGACAGCCCTCTGAAGTGTCAGTGCAGTGAGGAAGGACATGACAGTAGTGGCGCTGTGGAGCAATGTTTTGAGGTCCCCAAAATGTTTGTATCATCAGCACAGAGGTGACATGATACACATTTCTGCCCTCTGCATGGAGAGGAGAAGTAGAGATGCACCAACAGAAGTTTCTTTCTCTGTCTTTTCCTCTCTCCCTGTGTGTGTGTGTGTGTGTGTACAGCCTCTTTACACCGTCACTAAACCACAACAGGAGCAGCAGTCACAGCATCTACTTAGTTTTACTTTACAGCCATCCTCCCTCAGGAGACATTAGAAGATAAGTGCTCTTTAAAAAACTTCTTCTCCATCTTCTCCTGCCTCTCAAACACTCGGAGCTCAGCGTTCCCGAGGCTGGAAACACAAAGGCTGCTAAGATTTCTTGAACTAACTAAGAGAAGAGTTTCTGTCCTTTCCCAAATCTGTGGAGACAAACTTTCACAGGACAGTGTAATTGGGGGGTAGCTGGGGTAAAAACCCTGACAGACTCCAATTAGGGCACCGCTCACAAAAATAGGATATGGTGGTGAATATCTCCTGTCACAGCTTGTTGGTCACATCCGTCTGAACAGATTGCTCTTGAAAAGTCTGATGGAATAGAAACTTAAGTTCAAAAAGATCATAGTTGCATGTTGCATGAATAGTAAAACTTTCACAATTTGATAAATCCTGAAGCGACCCAGCTGAAGACACGCAGGAGGCCTTTCAGAGCACAACCTTTACACCAGATAACACATAAACTGATAAATCACACTCTTCACACCAAAGATGCAGCTCACTTCCTGTCAGAAAGATCCTAGTGATGGTGGTGGTGGTGGTTGGTATCACACACATTTGTTGTCTGCCTGCCTTTAATTGAATCTTTCACTGAAGCTTGAGGTGTTTTATCTCTTGTGTTGATAATGCACTTCACAGAAATTCAATTTCTTGCTGCTTGGTACGCTGGGATCCATCACACTGCTGTGATGTGACCGGTCAAGACCTGAAAACCTCCAGCAGCTACACTCTGCTCCCCGAGGACCAGCATCAGACCGCTCTGAGGCTCCAGTTACAGTACATCTGTTCACCTGAGATCTATTGTTTTTCCAGACTGTTTATGATGAGAACTGATACGGAACAAATCCCTGTAGGAACATTATCTTTTCTCTTGCATTTACTAAAGGATGTTTTAGGGTCAGGTACACAGTGTAGTTGGTGGGGATTTAGTGTCATTGACCTCTAATCACTTCACAATTGCCCCATGTAATAACATAATGTACTGTACTGAATGGGACATAATGTCATCTGAACCTCTAAGCATCAGTAGCAGATGATATAACCATGATATAGCTCTCTCTTGAGTCTCATGCAGATTATTTTTTTCATTAAACTACAGGCATTTAAATTCAAGAGATATATCATATATGATCAATGAATCATCCTATAGCCTAGTTAGCAATAATGTAGCCTACAGTGATTCTTTATGTAGCCTTAGTAAGTGTTATATGCGTTTTTCATTGGAAGACATTTTGACGTGTCACAGTAGAAAGAAAGCACAGATGTAAAATAACCAAATTCACAATGGCTGAATTCCATTTAGCTGCTTCAGTTTCAGGGTCCTGGTATTGTGCATGCTCCTTCACTGTCACACTTGTCATGAGTCACTGGGACACTTGTATGAAACAGAAAAGTTAATGTTATTAGTAACACCTGTGCTTTTCCTACTGTGACAAGTAAAAAATGTCTGCTTTGAAAAAGGCCCGTTGTAGCTCTGCAACTCTAAACATAGCCTAGTTAGCTTTGATGTAGCCTAGCTAGCTATCATGCAGACAACATAATACAGCTCAGTGTAAAATGGCAGTGTAAATTTTCCCACTCTAACAGGTTTGTAGTCAATAAAGGTCACATTTACATTCATAAGGCTAACATAACTCACCAGAAGTGTTTCCTGTCCAATTTATTTAGTATATTTATGTAGAATAACAAAAAAACACGAGTTAGCGGCTTCAAAAGTGTGACTTGACAACTGAGAAATAGGAGCTTCTGATGAGCACATACATAAAGGCAGTGTGAATATAGAGACCCAACATAACCATGACTTATCATAATCTTTTATGCATGGTCATGTAATTAGTTTAGCAAGTCTTTTGTTCATTCAGCAATGACACTGTTAAATGACAGGGACAGTACTAAAACATAGGATTTTATGGTGTTTTGGTCAGGGCTATGTGAAATGGTAATCCATATGCAATACTTGTATGGTGCAATATATTTATTAGTTTATTATCATGTTGTTTAGTTTCTCAGGGAATATGTAGCCCACTGCATATTGCAGTATCTATTTGTTTCTGTATTAGTGTGTGTGTGTCATTGTATGCTAGAGCAAGGGTGCTTGGAAATGTGTGTGTGTGTGTGTTTGTTAGGGGGATGGAAGGAGGGACTGCATATTGTATATCTGTATTTATATCTGTTTTTATGACTGTTGTGTGTACTTCCACACCTTGAACACCTGAATTTCTGGGATAATAAAGTTTACCTTGACGTTGAGCAATGAGAAGTTGACTACAACTTAAAGAAGTGATACTAATCTCCTTCTACTGATAACACTTATGTATTCTTCAGCTGACATTAAGCATCCGTTGATATTTAATCTAATTAAGTGATTCAATGTTTACATCATTACTAAATTAGTTAAATAATGGCATGTACAGTACGTTTCTTATGTTATAATTACCATTACTTACATACCATGGGAGGTACATAGCCTGCAAATGAAGATGGAAAGGACAAATATCACTGTAGCCTTTACTTTAATAATCTGTTTCAGTCTTTGTTTAATTGACTGAGAGCAGCATGAGAGGAACACAGAGGGCAGAGGAAATCCCTTCTTCAAATATCAAATATCACTAGAATCACTTTTGTTTTGGCCAGGCATTAATATTAATACCAGTGCAGTCTACCAAAAAAAAAAAAAACACAACTTGCAGGGCTCTGAAAAGCTGAGAGCTGAACATGAAAAAACACGCATGCACACACACACACACACACACACACACACACACTCAAAAGCCAGCAGGGGGTGAAATTGTAGAGGCAGTTGAGAATGTCACAGCAGGGAAACAGACTGGAGGAAACTGCAAAACTATCTCTGCATCCCTCCAGTAGCTTCTTCCTCACACTCCTTGTTCCTCCCTTCACCTCTATTGACCCTTCTTCTCTTCCTACTAACCTCACATTCATCCTTTTCCCACCTTTATCTCCTTTTACTCTCCTAATTCCTCTTTCCTTCTCCCTCTTTCCTCACTATTATTTATACCTGCTGTCCTTCCTGTCCTCCTCCTCCTCCTCCTCCTCTTCCTCCTGCTTTGTCTTTTGAAGTCAAATCATCTCAAAGATGTGAGACGATGCGTCCAGAAAGTCAGTGAGGGATAAAATGGGAAAATGTCACTGCAGTTGTGAGAAACACAGAGGGAATACTACTACCAGACAGGCTGCAGACTCTGACCCCTAAAGTTTATCCTCTTAGACCTTTTATTGCTCTTCCTCCTCTTCTTTCCTTCCCTTATTCTGCATCCCACCCCTCCTCTGTTTCACCTCAACGTGTTTAGCCCTGATTTAGCTCTGTCTTGTTGTGTTGAAATTCAGCCTTACCCTTCCCTCTTTAATGGCCACTGACTCAGCTCTGTCCTCCTCTCTAATACAAACTGACCGGCCCTGCTTCTTCTCATCAGCAGTCGCCGCAGAGCAGCAGTCTGCAAAGCTGTGGTCGCGCAGTACTGACTTCATAAAAAATACACAGCAGTGACAGCATCAAGCTGTGATCAGCATCTATTTCAGCATGTAACGAGGACACATTAGAGCCTGGACTGTGAGGACTGTAAGTTATGTAGATGCACTCATGCTGAAGACAGATATTAGCCAATTAGCCTTGCAAAATATTCTGAATAATGCAGAGTTCCAAAGTAACATATTAAGGGGCCACTTTTCAGATTTTCAAGGTGAAACTCATTATTCTAATGTAGGGAGGCCATATGAAAATGTGACATTAAAATTCCCACAGCAGTGTGTGTCTCCAGAGCTCGGCGGCACCACCTGTCTCTCTCTGTGGCTTGAAGTAGAGCCCGTATTTCATCGTTTTTAGGAAGTGAGAGTACAGGCGATGCCCAAATCGTAGCAGTAGCTTGCTAGTTGTGGAAGCTTGACATAACTTGTGACATAACTTGGCCAATAGGAAGACCGCAACATATCAGCAAACGTCTGTGATATAATGTAGGATGAGATATATAAGCAAGGCAAGTTTATTTATATAGCACATTTCATACACAGAGGCAACTCAAGTGGCTTTACATAATGACATTTAAAAAGAAAGAGGTAAGAGAGAGACAGAGATTTTTTAAGTGCAGTTTCAGTAATGAGTCTTTAGCCTGTTTTTAAAAATAGTAACAGTTTGGTGCAAATCTGAGATCTTCTGGCAGTTGGACAGCATAGTAACTGAATGCAGCTTCACATGTTTTGTTCAGACTCTGTAGCACAGATTTCTGACTTTCTAGGGTTGAATAATGCTATATATAGTGGTGAGCTATGGATTCATCACTCACAGATCAAGTTTTGACTTCATCCACGCCTTCACCTTTATTTTTAACAGCTGCACAGCAGTTATTCTAGCTTTTCAGCAATGTCTCAACTCAGCAATGAGCTAAAACTACTCAGATGCACATTTATTTTCCTTTAAACAAACACTCTGGAACAAAAACTCACACCTGAAACTGGGAAAACAACCACAGAGGAAAAAAAGCTGGGGAAGGCGCTCCTAAACATCGTCCCTCAACATCTGAGTGACGGAGTATCATGACCTCCGCAGATGGAAGCAGATCCAGAATTCGAGGCGGCAACAAGTCATCTGACATGATGACAGTCTCACATGAGGAATGGCTTCATTTTTTTGGGAAGCGAGACTTCTTCTGGGGACGGCCTTGAACAAATACAGCAGTCCAGCAGGTCCTAATATCAAATGGATGGACTGCAGTCCTGTGTCAGCTCCTCGCTTAACTACCTGTTCCTGGGTTAATAAATCCGGATTCATGACTGGTGGCTCCACGTTCGTTCTGTACCCTTGACTTCATAAGATCCCGTTCATGGCTCCACTTTGCCTGCACACATTTCCATAAATGACACTAAAGAAGAAATATGAAGGGGATTTATCTTCAGCTACTTTCCCTTTTTCCTCACCCTGGCTCTCGCTGATGCTGCCCTCTCATGAATCATGAACGACCGGGAGGTTTACATTTCACCATATTCACACCCAATAGTTTATATTCACAGGTTTATGTTCTTCTCAGTGCAAACGACCAACTCGCCAAAAAGCAATAAATTCATACGTGACAGGGCTTTGCCACACCTGAAATAGGCCGTTCAATTTGCATCAACCTCAGTATTTCCTTTACCAGATTACTCCTGGAACAGATGAGGGATACTTTGTGAGATTTAATCAAGCACCCCTAATATTCACCTGGAGCCTCCACAGCTGAAATAACCAACCAACTTCCTTCATTAGGTCTGTAATAACACCCCTGAGTTTGCCATTCAGCCTTCATCATCTCAACAACTCCCTTCAGCCTCAAATATGTGAATAGCCAAACCATGCTGTCTTTAATTTGATGTAATTAACAGAAACACTAGTGACCAATTAAAGGCAAAGAAATCATGATCACCTGCCTGTTGTGTCTGCCTCTTTGTAGTGTGATCACAGGACGACTGGAGGACAGGACAGCAAAAAAAAAAAAAGTAGAACGTGTCTGAATATGAATGAATTTCACCTTGACTTTCCCAACCGTCTGTTTCACCTGACAAAACATCTGACTCCCAAACAGCTTTTCAAACTCGACGACTGACTTTGAGGCAGGACAGGACGCCTTTCTTTCTCTCTGCAGGCAGAAAATAAACCCGACTACTAATAACAGCTTTAGGTTTAAAACTTTTCTCCTTGGGAATCCTGTGACTCAGAGGAACCAGTGAGCCCCCATCATCTTAACACCCTGGAATGAGGGTGAAAATGCAAATCAGCATACACACACACACACACACACAGTAGGAGTGTGGTGGTATTATCTGTCATTAGGCTAGGATTAAAGTCATTTAGTGTTCTTGAGATTCTCTGTCATTAGGCTATGATTATAGAACACACTCCAGTGACTCTGAATCAGCTCAGAGGGGAGATAAAAACCTCAAGGAAGACTGATGAGCCTGAGAGAGAGAAGGAAAGAGCAAGACAGAGAGCATACCTGAAGATGACGGTTGGGAAAGTGAGTGCGACCATCTATCCTCCACGTGTGGATGATGAATAATGTGATTAATGACTTACTAGACGAAAACCGTTTCATTTCTGCCACTGCAAACTCTGTGCTAGAGAAGATAGCATTATATGAATAAATGATAGGCTGTGAGTCATCATATATCTGCGCCATGTATTGATCGTAACATGACCCCGTTTTGCTCTCAACTTTGCCCAGAACATGATCATGATGATGATGATGATGAAGATGAGATATTAACAGTAACTGCTCAGTTGAGTTTAAAGAGAGCAACCACAACACCAGATCACAGTTAGCTTCAGTTCTGGACTGGGTCAGACTGGTTCAGTCACTCCACAGAGGGACGTCTCAATGATATTAGTAATAATATTTGTGATTGTTTAAATTAGTGTTTGTGTGATGATTATGACTGACTCGTCTTGCTGTGTTCTTGTATGTAATATATGTAATTTGTTCTCAGGTCTCTCTTGAAAAAGAGATCCTGATCTCAGTGAGACTCCATAGGACACAACAATACAACAATAGGCATAAGTGTAACATACAGCGTCTGTGTGTGTTGCCCTTTAGTGTTATTGACTTTTTACTTCCTTGTGTTTGGTGCGTTCATTATCAGGTACTTCTTCAGGAAGGTGTTCTGACAACAAGTCCTCCAAATTAAGCGACAAAACACGCACTTTTTCAATGCCCTCTGGAGCAACACATTCTGATCTGATCGGTAGGACGAGATAATTTCTCTGTGCCTTTCAAGACCGTTACACATCACTGTTGAAAAATTAATCTGTTTTATGATGCGACAATGTCATGGTTAAAGTTTGGTTAGGTTTAGGCACAAAAATGACTTGGTTAGGTTTAGTGAAACATCGTGGTTTGAGTTAAAACTACTACTTCTGTCTACTTGTCATGGTTACAATAATAAACGTGGTTAAGGTTTGGGAACAATCAAACAAATGCACTATAAGTTTATCCTAAGGTTTTCCACTGCTGTGAAAAGTAGTTGGTGTTTTACTAAATTTTAAACTTCAAGGAAAGTTACAGTTATTAGTTCTCCACTAATTACCTTTTTTTCAGTACAAGCATCAAAGCTAGCAAGGCAACCTATCAAGAGTAACCTATCAATGCACACGACTTCACCTTGCACATTCCTCGGAAGTCAACTTTAGAGAGATCAAGTACCAACTGAAATAAATTGGGGGGATTTTATGCCTTCTAGGGATCACAGGATTTCCTTTTGGTGCTTGTAAAAAGGCACATCTGAAATTACTTCATTAATATTAGTGCAGGTTATGATTTCAGCCCCTAAAAGTGATCTGTAGGCTTTTAGAATAAATCTGTCAAATTGCTTCCCTCCTTAATAACTCAATAAATCACCTAGCTTGTTGTGCGTGTCATTAAGCGGTGAAACAAGCGGTACATGCCGCGCGAGTTATTGTGAAGGAAGAAGCACAAACATCACAACCTCTCAGGACGTATTTTAGCTCCTTCAATTCACTCTGATAAACAGCTTCAGAGAGACCTTGCCCCTGGCGCCGGCAGAGCACAGAAACAAATGACGTGTGGAGAGGAGTCACGGACGCTTATTAAGTGAATGATGAACAATAGGTGGGCTCTCTCAGGAATAAACGGCTGAAGGACAACATATTGGCTCGAGCGAGCTGTAGGTCCTTTTTGTCTTTTAAATGCCAGATACCTCTAATTTCCTTTGAGGCAGTAAATTCTTTAATCAATACTAACGTAACGTGGTGCTCTATATCACATTTTCAATCCATCACTCTTTTCCTTCATATGTCCATCCTGCTCTTTTGGTCTCATCCCTCAATAGTAATTTGCTTTCTGAAATACTATAACACGCCTGGCTTGTTGTCTGTCTATTTGTCATCCATCCCTCACCTTTATACTATTGATCCATCTGAAATTCCCTGTGTTACCATGTGATCTCATACTGTAACTGATTTTTAACCCTTATTTATTTAGGTGGCGGCTGTAGCTCAGGAGCTAGAGCGGGTCGTCCATTAATCCCAGGGTTGGCGGTTCGATCCGAAGTATCCTTGGGCAAGACACTGAACCCCAAGTTGCTCCCCGATGGAGGCCAGCACCCTGCATGGCAGCTCCGTCGCCATCGGTGTGTGAATGGGTGTGTGAATGGACGAATGAGACCAACCTGTAAAGCGCTTTGGGAACCGTTACAAAGGTTGAAAAAGCGCTATATAAAATCCATTTACCATGCAAGCATGTTGAAAAATTAGCTTAAATAATGTGTCTTCATCCTAAAATGTGCACATACAGTATGTTATAATAATAAATACATATTTATGTATCTACAATATTTACACCTATATTTTCAAATGGCATTTATTCTCTTTTGTTATACTTCTGTTACTTTACATATCTCCTGTAGTTTATTATTTTTAATCGTAACTTTCATTCATGAATTTAATTGTAACTGAATTTCCCATCAGTAAAGTTTCATCTCATCTTATCCTTTTTTTATTCCAGCCAGACTCATCCTCTCTGCTGTTTTAATCTTCCTCTAATCATCCTGTGTAAATACACACTGAAGAGCTTTAATGTACAGTACATTACATTCCTCTGCTTTCTGATCACCACTGCACTTAAGAAAGCATTTCCACTGCATCTTTCTAATTTGCAGCCTCAGCCCGAGGAAGCACAGTGGAGGGGAGGGGAGAGTCCTTTCCTCCGCAGAGAAACATTACTGTGTTTAGCAGCAGGTCAGATGCGTCTCTTTCACTCAAGGCAGCTACGTCTTCATGTTAATGTGCTTACATAAACTTTAACCACATGTTTGCCTAAAACACCCAGGGACAATCCAATTAATATAAACCCACGGTGGGAAGAGTAACATGCATGAATTTATTACACGTACACACCAACGTGCTCGCTAGGACACACACACACACACACACAGCCAATGACAGCCATCTACAGCTTGATATCGTCTTAAAAGGGCTGATTTTACACATGAAGTTCAGTTTACTCATCATGAGGAGTATTACTCAGCTTCTGGAAACAGTTGTATAATTTGTTTTGTGTCTCTGGAGGGAGCTTTCCAAAGTCTGAGAAAATAACCCGGATGATGTCATCGGGGTTATCTCGGATTTGGCTTGAGACAGACATCCTGTGTTACAAACTTTAGGTGTGGAGTTTGAAAGGTGTTGGCGTTAACCAGGCAGGGAAGGCCAAATAAAAGATAAAGAAGTTTGAGCTGCATTGTGGGAAATGTAGGATCCAGTGGTTTTGGAGCTTGACCTATATTGGGGACTAAAAGTTGCTTTGATATTTGATTCTTTTTTAAATCTGTCCCTTGTGCCTCCATCAGCTTTATGGAAGTGCAGTACTGCGTTGCTGGAGTACCTCTTTAAAACTGAAATATGCACTTTTTTTTTTTTCTGTTCTGTCTCTGTTTGCCAAAAGTCTGCTTTTATAATGATAATGGGATGTTTATACAAACACTGACATGACCACATCACAGCACAGTAACAGTAATAACAATCATGTTGAAAAATAGCAAGAAAAAAAGAGACACTAAAACAACATTTGCAACACAAATTGCTTTTTAAAAAACATGTTGCATTGCAGCTATAAAACAGGAGCATGTATCACGAAAAGAGTCACTCTCTCACCACACAAATATATAATATATAACAAGTTCAGATTCGTTCTCTGGGGACTGCTAAGAAGAAGAAAACATGCACATGAGGAAATCAAGCCCTGTTGATCAATAATACAGTTCCCCCCCCCCCAAGCTGATATTAAACTGCATATGAGCACAACACTGGCCTTCATGTATAGTTACACGGTACAGTTAACAATTAACAACATGAGTGTAGACACAAACAAGCTTGACATGTCTTGAATGCACTGGATTTCTGCTCTGAGACACAGCTGGCTGATCCAGAAGCAGAACGAGTGCAAGAATCAGGAGGACGTCTGAAGGCAGCACAGAAAAACAATCCAGCAAAGCTAATTAAATAATCCACTAATTAATGCAGAAATCCATCCAAGGCATTGTTGTACCTACTCAGTAAGTGTGCTTGGAGAAACAACAGAACAAAATGACTCACAAGAGATCAAAACGTTCTGAGGGCACAATAAGAGACACAGCAGACTACCAATAAACACTACAGCAAATGAAGAAACAGTCTCTACTGGTGTCTCTCTGCTCTGTAAGAATAATAGAGCAGGCTTTATTGTTGTCGATATCACTATTATTCAGGTCAGCAAAAAAAATGTGCTGTTCTTCATCTTCATTTTGCATCACATTCACATTTTTAGCCATGCTGGCTCTATTGATGGCAACGTCGGCCTTTCTGACGGCCAATACACCACTTTGGTCAAGACTGAAATATCTCAATGACTACTAGATGGATTGCCATGAAATAATGTAAATCCCCAGAGGATGAATCCTACTGATCCACTGACTTTTCCTCTAGCGCCACCATGATGCTGACATTTGTGGTTTTTAGTGAAATGTAACGACAACCTTTGGATGGATTTCAATGAAATTTGGTACATTCATGTCTCCCTCAGGATGAACTGTAATAACTTTAATAATATGACTTTTAATCTAATGCCATTGTCAAAACTAAATTTTAATTTGTCCAATACTTTGGTTTATGAATAAATACATGTAAAAAATAATGGAATTCCTATCAGCGTCAATTGTACTTTGAGTTTAGTGCTAATTAGCAAATGTTAGCACACTAACATGCTAAACTAAGATGGTGATCATGGCAAACATTGTATCTGCTAAGTATTAGCATGTTAGCATTTTTAATGTAAGCATGTTAGCATGCTGAAGTTGTCATTTAGCTCAAATGTTCCCAAGTACAGCCTCACAGAGCCGCTAGCATGTCTGTAGACTCTCAGTCTTGGTCAAATACAAACACAATTTTCTGCCAACATCTTAGCAACTTAATTAGAGGTACTGATTTACACTTACACTCATTAGCAAACCACTTTGGTCAACAGCTGTCCAAGAACTTAAACTTTCTCAAACAGAAGAAAATGTATTAACAGTCAAACTTCCTGAAGCTTTTCCAGGTCAGCTGCTGGGAAACAACCTGCATCTCTCTGCAGACTGACAGAGGTTAAAGCCTCAGTTTACAGGAGCAAAACTGAAAAGAAATAATCCACCGTGAGATCTGATTGGTCTGTGCTGTTCAAAAGAGTGTAGTTTATACGTTTTACTTGTGCTATATTTAGTGTTACAGTTTCCAGAATTCCTTTACACAGCAGCCAGACTTTAATTATAATTTGTTGTTTTCAATAAAAGCTGAGCGTATGGGTACATAAATATGTCTAGGCTGGCTGGCTTGTTTGTGGACCATATCTATGATGACAGCCACATGCTTTATTCAGAGCACAACATGCCCCGAGGCTGCATTGGATTCTGGTCTGTTTTCTGCAGCTCTGACTTGAAAAATTGGTCTCTCTGCCCCTTTACGATGGATTTCCCTCTGCGTGAGTTTTGAACACAAGTGCAAAACTGTTACTATTGACAGAAGTCCTTGCTCTTTTCCACTGAAGGACTCTACACAGAAATCTGATGTTAGCGTTTTTAGATGCTCAAAAATGCCAAGGAGTTTTCTGCTCTCATTTGAGTTTCTGGACTTGCTCTCTGCAGGTTTGCCCACTTATCTACAAAATACAATGACAACCAACAAATAAAATTACACTAAAAATGCAAGGTATGTTGCCAAGTACTCTTTAAAGCTGCACTAATCAATATTTCTATATTAGTAATGGATCAAATATAACGTGAAAGGTGTCCCTTATGGTGGCAAACGCACAGAATTATCACCAAATCTGCAGTTCTCCTCAGTTCTACAGAGTGCTGTAGTGTCTTTCAGCTCGTTGTTCTGGTTTTACGGTCCACGGCTGTTTTGGTTCAGTCTTCACCGCTCTCATCAACCCCTTTCCAGCAGCATCAGGCAGCGAAAAACCTCACTGTACAACCCATGTGAACCTCAGTCTGAAACCTGCGGCTGGGATCCCGCCACCTCCACGGTCTTAACTTATTATGCTGCTCTGGTTTATGGTCCGTGTTTGATGAGTGTGCTGCTGGGTCAGGCCGGGCGAGATAAAGAGATTGATTGACAGAGGAGAGGGAGAAAAAGAAAGAGAGAGGGAGGAAGAGAGAGATTGCAACTAAACATGGGCAAATGAAAAACTGAGCCAATATCAGCCTTTAATTTATTATTCAATACTGATAAGTCAGTGTTATCCACCTCTGATAGGATGAGAACAAACTGTAAAACATGCAGAAACATGTGAAATTGTTAAATGGTTTGTAAATGAATGTAATCTATCCAAGACTTTGTCAGTCACTGATCACTGCTCTGAAGAGCTGCAAACCCTGAAACAATGTCATCAGTCTGAGCCTCAGTGGAAGGTTTTAGTGTCCCATTGTGGTCTAAATGCTGTTTCAGAGGTTTTTACACCCTGACAGGGATACAATTGAGAGAGGAAACTGAAGCATTAGCATTGGTTTGGGTCTTGTAACAGCTGCACAGAAGGAGGTGATGACAGAAACATCAAATCACCTGAAGAGGAAGAAGAAGAAGAAGAGAGAAAGAAAAGAGCAGGAGGAGAGAGTAGAGAGAGAGAAATTAGGAGATGTAGCCAAGAAACAGGAGGAAAAACCTGAGGGAAGGGGGACGGTAAAGAGGAGGAATTAGGGAGGAAAGATCCAGCGACACAGCAGCAGCTCTCTGATTCAGATACAGCAGGAGGGCAGAAATCCAGGCAGAGGAGAGACAGAAAGAGACAGCAGGCATGGAGAGAGAAAGAGAAAGAGGAGAAGAGAGAGACAGGACGCAACCAGGAGGGAGAAATTTGTTGACAGGAGAACGGAGGAGGACAGAAGCTGACAGAAAACAGCAGGAAGAGAAGACAGAAAGAAAAGAGCAACGAGCAGAAAAGAGGATGGAGAGTCAGCATCACGTCTGAGTCAGAAACAGCTGGGATAAGAGAAGCAACTGAAGGAGGGACACAGCAGAAGGAAAAGAGACAAAAAAAGGAGAAGGCTTCAACGGAGAAGGACAGAGACATTCATATATTTTGGTGAAGCTGTAGATGTTTCTTTCAGGAAGGAAGGATGATAAACTACAGATCAGTTCTAACTGCATTCTCCTCCTCGTATCACCTCTTTTCTCATCTGTCCAAGTGTGGAAGAAGCGATCTGTCTTATGTCACTCTCTAACTGTCTTACAGCCGACTGCCTTTCCATTAAACTGCAGCAGAAGCATCAGACCTCAGTGATTACTATGCACGTTGATTCATATGACATTTTCATGATGATGTGTGAGGGACAGTCTGTCACAGAGAGGACTAGAAGGATGCATGAAGCAGATTAAAACTCAGAGGAAGCCAGAAAGGGAGATGTTGTTTAATGTTGGCCATAGAAAAAAGGCAGGGAAGCGAATAAAAACACAAAAGAGATTAAATAAAACACAGAAAAGAAGAATCAAATTGAGGATCAGGTGGCATATCAATAAGTTGTGAAAGAGGAGAATAAAACCGTGGCGGGATGGAGAACTTTAATGGCCATCTGCTTCAATTACATACAGACATGTCTCATTTCACACTGAGATTCATCTCGGCTCATCATTTCTATCCTCCTCCCTTCATCCGGATTCTCTCCTCCCCTCCTCATGCAGCAGAACAGAAATGCCTGCACATTCACAGCTCAGCTAAACTGCCTGTTTACAGGATAGTACATTTGTATGAAATAACTTAACACAGGCAGGAGAAAAGACAGTCTCTCCTTCATTGCTCCATCATAGAGGTCAAACAATCAAACCAGCAACCTCTCGGTCCCATGCAAACCCCTCCAATCTGCATAGACTACAACCTTTTTATCTCACACACACCTTCACGCTCCGGCTGCTCTCTGGAGTGTGTGTGTGTGTGTGTGTGTGTGTGAGCACAAACGTGGCTCAGTCCCAGGATGCTCATCATGCTGCGCTGAGCACCAAATTAGCCAGAAAACAAAGCGATAACGTTGTTTTACGCACACAGTGGATGAACTGGCTTCTAACACGTTTGGGTGACAATGAAATGTTTCTTTTGGCGTCAGCAAGCGTTTCTGTCCAGAGCAACAGCATCCTTCGATTACGCAAAACTCCCCATTGGGATGAATATGATTATTCTAACCCTGGAAGTAAATAAACAGCTAATTAAAATGCGACAAAACAGAGTGAATCCAGGAAGAATTTGGTGACTAAAATCCTTTGAATTAATGCTACATGATTTGGCCTAATATGTGCACAGAGAGCCATGACTGCCTACCACTGTTAAAACTGATCAGATTCTCGTAAATAACAGAAAATTAAATCATCATTCACATTAAACCACTTACACTCGCCGTATTTCTCCTTTACAGCCGCGTGCTGATGCGCACCAAGACGCGCAAAATCCAACAGCCTTAAGAAAAAGAATCCCTGTAGCCTACTTTATCCAAATTAACAATACAAGTAAATTAGACAAACAGCTGAATGTCACTGCATCCAGAAATCAGAAGCCTTGTTTTCCAGGCGGTATGACAGAGGGATGAAGCCCCGTTAAAAGCCGCCCCTCTCAGGTCTGCGCTGCCCGGTTTCGCTCCGTCTCCTCCGGGAAAAGTGAAAAAAAGCGCACAGCCTGCTCACCTTCTCCGGTTGTCCCGTACGAGCTGGAGAGAAGCAGGGCGACCTGAGCGATAATCCCAGCGACTCTTTTAGTCCCCAGATCCATGATGAAGCGGCGGGAGGCTGCAGAGAAACCCGGCGGCTGCTGGAGAGACGGCCAACCTCTCCTCTCCAGCTCCAAGAGAGATCTCCTCAAACCCGACTGAAGCGAGAGAGAGAGAGAGAGAGAGAGAGGTCGGTGAAGTCTGTTGTGTTGTTTTCTCAGGCATTCAGCAGCTCAGTGGTTGGAGCCAAAGTGAAATGCGCGCAGGCTCTCTCACTTACGCACATTAATCCTCACATGCAGCGCTCACAATAAGTTGTCATTTAAAAGGATTTAGTAAGGAACTTTAGTTTCATCACATGGTATGAATTAAAAAAAGGAAACACTTACCAGTGGCGGAATAGGCCTATTCAGGTCGTTTATACCACAGTGTAAAAATACTATGTTACAAGTAAAAGTCCTGCATTCAAAATCTTATTTAAAAGTAAATAAGTAGTAGGCTATTAGCATCAACATATAGGCTACCTAAATAGGCTACTCATTGTGCAGAATGGCCCATTTCAGACTAATATAGGCTATTATAGTTTTATAATTAGTGATGCATTGGGGCGTCACTAATGTTTCTGCTGGTGGGGCTAATTTCAACATATAGGCTACTGCCTGGTAGCTTAATCCATAATAATACATCATGATGTATTAGGCCTAGTGGAGTAAAAAGTACAATATTAGCTTCCAAAATGTAGGCTAGTGGAGTAGAAGGTATAAAGTAGCACAAAATGGAAATACTCAAGTATAGGCCCTCCAGGTAGGCCTACCTCAATATTGTACTTAAGTAGGCTACTTGAGTAAATGTACTTAGTTACATTTCACCACTTACAATTTCACAGGAGACAGTTGTGAAGATAAACACATCAACAGCAGGACGTTACATGACAGAGGCTCAGTTAGCTAATAACAACATATAGCAAAGCTAGCGGCTACATGAGACTGTAGGCTACTCAGCCAGTGTTGTTGTTAGCTAAATGCTTATATCAGCGTGCTAACTTGCTCAAAATGCTAATGCTAATACCTGATGTTTATAAGGTTTATAAGTACTGTAATTTTGACATACTTGTACTTGAGTATTTCCATTTTATGCTACTTTACACTTCTACTCCATTACATTTCAGAGTGAAATATTGTTCTTTTTACGCCACTATATTTCTTACCACAAAAACCATATGATAAATATATGATGCAGTAGCCTCCTATACTAATAATCTTCCCATTAGTATACAAAAGTATCTAAAATTGGCTCCACATTGACAAACTACAACATTAAAATGCTCTTACATATATTTGTTAGTGATAAAACGGAATAATATAATATTATATTAATTCAATTCAATTTCTTTTAGCGCCAAATCATAACAGAAGTTATCTCAGTTCACTTTTCATATAGAGCAGGTCTAGACCGTGGGCCCTACTCCGTAGACCGTGTTTTATTTGTAGTTTATGTCACACAAACAAGCATTTCAGACTGGCTTTGGTCAAGGCAAAGTTAGGCTTGCCCAGTGGTTATTGGGGAGCTAGCAGCAAGCTTCCAGCATGTCTGCAGCTTAACTGAACCAACATCCAACTCAACCATGATCTACCCCAAAGACTCTTTATATACAGTGTAGAATCTACCCTAAAGAGCTTCTACCGTGCTTTTAAACAGGAAGCTCCTCCTACAGACAAACCAAAGTTAGTTCATAATGAATTAAGACATTCAAATGACATTCATATGTTAAAACAATAAAACACTTTCTAATCATTATAACTGTCTTGTGTAACACAAAAATATTAACAATATAGGTTGTTTAGGATACATTAAAAAGTCTATTACCTGAAACAATGAAACCCCCCTCTGTACTCTACTCAACATGGTACAGTTTGAGTTCCTCTACTATAAAGCCCATTGGATGCCTTCACTTCCTGTTTGGTAGTTTGGACCCATGACCAGCAGGTGATATGGCTGGGAGCTCATGCAACAAACATTTTTTTGTTAATTGAAGTAGTATATATCCAATAAACGAATTTGAATGGGGTGTATTAATAAATGAATTGAGTGGTTAGTGATGACAGTATGCATACTGAAATGATCTGAAATGACTTTTGTTAGGTGGTTAGCATGCTATACCTACATGTGCTCCCCATGCTAACATAGCTTACCCACAGAGGCTTGGGCTAAACAATTTAGCAACACAGCTAGGACTACAGATTTATTGTGCCGGCAGATGTTGAGATATTTCACAAGATAATTGAAAACTGACCTGCTGGAGCGAGATGAAAAGTCAAGGCTTCACCAGAGTTATTGGGATTCATCCTCTGTGGGCCACAAATTTAATGACAATTCATCCAATATTTGTCGAGATATTTCAGTCTGGACCAAAGCGGTGCCCCGACCGACCAGCTGTCAGTGCCATCTCTATGGACCCACTAGTGTGACTGAAAATCATTACATAAAAATGAAAGAGGGGGGCTGGGTGCAAAGAAGATACAAGGAGGCTATGCATTCAGTAACAACTTGCTACACATTTTTAGTGGCTCCTACTTGTTTTTAACGCCTCCCCAAGGTGATGGCTCAAAATGCGGGCGCAAAGAGAAGCGCTACATGGGTGATGCTGAACACAGGGCTGCAGATAGCTTTAACAGAAAGGAGGCTAACTTTGTTAAATATGAAAAGATTTCTTATTTTGAGAACAGTCCATCAAAATCATACATCCTGATAAAGGTGAAATAGCCAAAAACAATTGTGCGTTTTTTTTTTTTTGATGGACAAAGGTAACATGAAGGGATCATATCCAGCACAGACTCTATAAGGAACAGGACAGACAGGAGGTGGATTAGTGCATGAGCGACTGACATTGTTATGAAGTCCACAGTATTTCAGAACAGATAGCAGAGGGAGTACATGCCTACATTGCCCCAGGGGGGCTCAAAAATCATGTGCTGCACAGATTGTTAGCTGTGAACAGAAATACACAAGTGAGACAGTCAGACTGACAAAAGCATATGCAGTAGAGTGAAAGACGACAAACAAGAATAGAAATAAGTAGGAGGCAGATCATATAGACTCTACGGGAAATAACAAGAGCCCAGAATAAACATGAGAAGACTTACATGATCATATCCAGGTCATGAGAGAGTCGGGCTGTCTTACCATATAACCATGGTACATCAAATGACAGGAAATCAGAATAAAATAGACCAGATGGAACGAACGTCCACTGGCAACCAACTTTGCCAGTTAAACCGTATTTATGTGGACAGGCATTGAATTTATGTGGAGGATTGTGGGAATTCAAGCATCAAGTACTTTCAGGTGTAGCAGCGAGAAGGAGGCGTCAAGTCAACTTTATCTTGTTGGCTTGGGGAAATATAAATTTGATATTATTATATTATTCATGCTGACCATATGCAATACTAACTTTGATTGGCTGGCTGTAACCTCAAATATATGTGAAAGGACACTGGTTGAACTATGTTCTAAATTAGGTGTTTTAAAAAGATACTCCACCCGAAATCCAAGTGGTTTTCACATAAGCAGAGAAAATTGGCTGTGGTTAGCTTAAATTGGTTTTATTCCAATAGTGAGAAGTTTTCACAGTGGAAAAAAAAAAGATCAAAACGTCCAAAGAAACTTCTCAAACCACTCCTGCAGCATAATCCACTTCTCTGCCATCTATCTGTATGTTCGATATGAAACACTCACAGTTTCACCAAAATATGGCTGTATATTCCAGATCTATATAAGGAACAGTAGCATCTCAACAAAGCAGTGTATTTAAATGTATTTTTTGTGAAATTATGACAGCTTGGACAGCCTCTGTGTAACATCTGTGTTAATGTGTGTAACTACTGAATGAAGGGTTTCTGCAGCCTCTGTAGTAATTTAGTGAATTCTAGGTCAGCTAATACAAACGTTTATAACTATATCAGCAATATGTATTATATATATTAATATTGTATATATGTTATGCCCCACACTTAAACTAACTACAAACAATTCAAACACAAACCTTCTTTCCTTTGGTAAGTGGCCGTGGTTTAAGCATGAGAAAGCACTCTGACGGTTCCCACAATAGAAAATAATGGAAGAAACACCGCTGTGCTTTGCATCAAGGCTTCCATCCTGTCTGTTATTTTTTTACATGGGGACGCCATGTTTTACATTTTTACAAAATTCATACAAAAAAAAGTTTTATATCCGATTCAGAATAAATGCGACATGCAGTTACCAGTATTAAAATGAATGCCAGTGAATTTCCAGTGTAAAAATAGTGGAGCTGCAAGACAAAAATGGCATACAAAGCACAACCCATTTTTCATGCAGCTCACATAGCTGGCTATGAAAACCTGACTACAACAGCTCTGTGGTAGCTCGGATGCACAGCCCCTGTTAGTGGACAGGAGGGGTAACCGTGAACCCACATGGGAGAGGAGCTCTTGGTAGCATTCAGCAGGGTTTGTACGTTAAAAGGAAAAAGCCCAGAAAACAGAGGAGAGGGGAAGACGTGCAGAGAGAGTCAGCAGGGGAGTCTGATAATGAAAACCTACTGAGAGTACAGACAGCAGGGGAATCAGATGATAAAAAACCTGTTGAGGGCAAACACAGCGGGGGAATCAGATAACTCTTAAGCCAGAGTCTGTGAGAAACAAGGGATCACATCGTGCACTAAAACACACACTCAACATGAGCGTCGCACACCTCGGTGGCCCGCGGACACACCGCACACAGAGAAACCAGCTGGCTGTTTAATGTTCAAATCAGACGGGTGAGGAATTTCAAAACTATGTGGACCTGAGATACCCAACAGGCTGTTTTATGGTTGCAATGAAGATTTTTCTGTCAGCTTTATTGTCTGAAGCTCAGAGCTTCCACCCTTCCTCCCGAAAATCGCTTCATAGTGGAGTAACGGCACAATGTCACTTTTTGTTCCGTGGCTTTTGTTAACACTTTGATTGTTGGAAAATATCTTTTCACCATCTTCAGCTTTACCTCCTGTGAAAAAGTAGAATGATGCTGTTTCTGTTTTTGTTACGGGAAGATGGCTTGATGCTGCGTCTCAACGGTTTGATAAAATCTCTTGGCAGGTGTGAGAGAAACCGGGCCACAATGGGAAATGTGGGGAAAGCAATTTGTTGTATTTCAAAGAGAAATGTGCTTCACCTCTTAGCTGACTGAACTGTGCTGTCACAGAAATGTGTGTAAAAGGGCATCGTAACCAGAAGACTTTAGAGTTTTTGTCACCATTAGGCCTTGTGGTAATGACTTTATAAAATAATTCCCAGTAATTTGTTATTGAGGTATTTGTCTCAAGAGGACAACTTTGCTGTTCACCTGGTGTAAAGGTGCATTAGTGACTTGTTTCCCAAATGAAAGTGTTGAATGATCTTGTCCTGTTCACAAGGCACGAGTCTGACAGGTGGATTAACAATGCTAGTCTTGCCGACCACTGAGGTCAAGAGGGAGCAGAGCCTGAGGGGGAAGCTCTGATTTACAAAGTGCCAGTAAAGGTCATGAGCTTTGAGTGGTGACAGAAAAGATAAGATCACAGATACAAGCAGTCAAAATAAATTTCCTTCACAGAGTGTCGGGAGTCAGAGTGAAGAGCTCGGATATCCAGAAGGAGTAAAATGAGCCTGTTGAGGTGAATCAAGCAACTGATGAGCATGACTCCTTGCAACCACATATCCTATGAACTGTGGTCATATGATAACCTAGTAGCAAATTTGTATTAGAAGGACATGTAGTTGTCACCCAGATTAGGCCGACTGGTACAAGGAATCACTTTCATATAGACCTTTTTTATGAACATCATTTTGACATGTCACAGTAGGAAAAAGCACAGGTAATAAATGAATGATGGCTGAATCCCATTTAGTTGCTTGAGTTTCAGGGTCTTGGTATTGTGCATGCTGGCTCACTGTCACACTGTCATGACTTACTGGGACACTTGAATAGAACAGAGCAATTTTTAATGCTATCAGTAACACCTTTTCTGTTTCTAATATGAAAAGGACAATTGTCTGATGTGAAAAAGGCCAACCGCACAATTCTGCAGCACACAATTTACGTCCAGTACCTACTTTTTGGGTTTGAAAGTCAGGTTGGAGGATGAGCAGGTAGTGTGTTCGGCTTTTATGCAGGCAAATAGTCTTGATACAAATGATTTCCCTCTACACTAAGAGTCTAGAGCCATGCTAGCAGCTCTGTGAGGCTGTACTTTCTTTGCTTTGAGCTAAATGCTAACGTCAGCATGCTAACATTCTCACAGTGACAATGCTAAGATGTTTAGCAGGTATAATGTTTACCATGGTCACCATCTTAGTTTAGTATGCTGGCATGCTAACATTTGCTAATTAGCACTAAACACAAAGTACAGCTGAGGCTGATGGGAATTTCGTTAGTTTTGCAGATATTTAGTCATAAACTAAAGTACTAGACAAAGTGAAATTTTGACCTGATGATGGCGCTGCATGAAAAGTCATAGGATCACCAAAATTATTACAATTCATCCTGAAGGAGACATGAATATGTGTACCAAATTTCATGGCAATCCATCCAATAGTTGTTGAGATATTTCATTCAAAACCACAATTGTCAACCTCATGGTGGCACTAGAGGAAAAGTCAGAGGATTACCAAAGTCATTAGGATACACTGTCTCGGAAACATGAATGTCTGTACCAAATTTTGTGCCAATACATTGAGATATTTCACTTTATAAGTGAAAACCAGTATCTTTCTATAATAAATACTGGTTAAATATTTGAATTTTGGTACTTTTTTATGCTCTGTTCATTTTCTTCTGGTCAGATGTCTGAGCTCTTGGCTCACAGATATCTTCACCTGTCTCTGGATTTAGTTTCTCACCCCTGACAAACCATGCTGCAGCTCTCTTAGAGGAGGAAATGAACTTGAATTTTCAGGCGTTTCCGTTAATTAGTGCCCCCAGAGTCCAAACAACTTCACTCTCACTTGGCCAAATGAACCACACTGAATGAGGAAAGGACTCAGAGACTGAATAAACTCTTCTAAACATTTAGCTGTTTCAGCACTTATTCAGCAATTGACTCCTAACAGCTAAATAAACATGCTGAATGGACTTTTGAAAAGAAGAAGCAGCAGGGAGCAGGATGAAGAGGCAGGTTTTTGTGTGAATACCACTCTAAGTGAGTGATATGATGAGACAATGCATAATTATGAATTCATCCTGGTTGCATCTGTAGTTAGAGCGTCTGCTTCTAGTCTGCTCACTGAATTTTCACACGCAATCGTTTCTGCAGTCTTTAACAGTGAATTTGGGAACACTTTATCTTTTATTCATGATGAGATAGAGCTGAATATTCATGTACAAACAGTGTGAATGTTTGAGCAAACACCGACTCAGGATTTGTTAGTCATTCTGTTTGATTCAGTGGATAAATATTGATAAGAAACAGAAGCTTTTGAGCTCTGATCTGAATTCTGCCAATATTCATATCTGTGGTCATGTTAAGAGCATGGAGGAGGAATTTGTTTTTATTTATACAGCACATCATTATTCTGAATTCTGCATATACAGTTTCATATTCTTCTCATTTAGCCAATAGGAGGACAAAAGCAGAATACGTTCAAATTCTTTGACTGAAAGCAATGCTATCATCCATCAGTATGTAGGGGTCAAAGCCACAGTGAACTGTCAGTAGAACAGTTATTAGTAGATTATGGAGTAAACTGAAGCATTAAAGGCTCAAAGTGCCTCTGACATGATGAGTGAGTTTGCTTCTGAATGATCCTGAGCCGCTGCCCCGTTTTTTTTTTTTTTTTTTTGTCCACACTCGTATTGATGTTGAATACCAGATGGAGTAAGCTGGTGACTCTGCTTTATATTCACAGCAGCAGCTGCAGGCTGTTGGAGGCCTGCTGCCTGACCGGCCGGCCAGTTGGCTGAAACAGAAAAGACACTCAGAGTTTCTTTGAGAGCAGAGCGGAGATCAAGCTGCTGGAAGCCCGAAAAGAGGGAGAGAAATCAACGAGTTTCAGAGGGAAGTCAGCTCTTTTGTGAACTGTACACTGATGCACTGTTTTTTAGGTACTGAGGGTTTCACCTCTTTCCACTGTAAATTAAGTAAAATAGGACTCTGCCATGTGGAAGAAATGCAGGTCTTGTTGTAAAGTAGTTTGTCCCGGTGCACTGTAGTTGATGAGATTTGAAGAAAGATTACTTATTATGTTAAGGTTGTTTTGTTCCCTCAGTCCAGCCTGGCAGGCACTGACCTCCTACTAGGCTGCCAATATTGAGAGCTGACATCCTAAACTGCTTTTTAATTTCCCCTCTAGCCTCCTAACTCTTTCTGCCCTCACAGCTATGCAGCCGGCTAAACACAAATCCAATAAAGGCTGAAGACAGCAGTTGGCCTTTTGAAGTTTTTCACTGGAAGCAATTGTGAAACTATGAAAACAGTATTGGACAACAAGCCCAATGATTGTGATTACAAACCAGAAACAGATGAGATAGCATAAACAATATTCAGACCAAAGGTATAAAAAGAAAGTAGTGCAGTAGCAAAGAAAATGGATTCACAAACCTCTAACTGTCAAATTAGCAACATTGGGACAATGCCAGGAAGAAACAAATATCACCAGTGAAAGACCAACATTCCCCATACGTACAAGACGGTGAATAATAAGAGTATCATGTCCCATCTTTTCACAAAAGATATGAAAAAAAACCTTTGCATCAGTGAAAGTTAGTTATGCTAAAGATGAAGTGGGGCGAAATCCTGTCTGTTGCTTAGCTAGCTAAGCAGCTAAGCTTGTAGCTAATGCTTTGGACATGATTACTTCACATGTTCTCATCTGTTGTATCACACAGTAGTGATGCACACACATCAGTACTCTCAAGGCTTTTCTGCTCTTGCTAAAATATTAACACTCAGGTGAGACCTCTAAACACACATTGGTCTGCCGGAGTGCATTTCACAACTCCTTTAAGGCAGCAGGTACAAAGTGGTACTAACTACAGGCTGCCAAACATACAAGCAGTAACACAGCAGAGTGACATGTTAAACCTGCCAGGGAGACAACGAACGGTAAGAGGCTGCCAGGAGGCCTAAAGAGAGCCAGGTAACGACACACGTCTAACTGTATTTAAGGCAATGCAAGCTGTGTCTGTCAGGCACTTTAATGTGACACGTCTGTGCCATGACAGTGGAGTGACACAGATGGCACAAAACACTCATTATCCCTGCATTATTTGATATACAACCACAACCAGATTTCAAGAGCATCTTCTATCCTTCACACGCATTTTTGCATGTTAAGCAAGCGGAGGTACAAGGAATCGGCCTGCTGCCTCGTCTTCAATAACACATCAAGATGAAGGGTGATGCTGGAAGGCTTCGTGTTTGTGCTGCATATATTCATCATGTTGTGGGGACAAAAATCTGTTCACACTGTGGGTACTCAACTTCCATCTGGTCCCCACGAGGTAATCATCTATTTTAGGGTTACGATTTTAGTTGGTCTTAAATTAAGTGTGTAAGTGTACTTGTGTAAGAGTTGGGTTAAGGCATGTAGATGTTATGGTTAAGGTTGAGGCAACCTGCGAGGGGTCATTAGATGATTAAAGGACTAAGCAAGGAAAAAAACGAGTATAGTTGTTACGTGTTGTTACTTTTCTCTTGTGAAATACGGGATAAGGTCACCTCTTCAGACCTCTAAAAATCCCTCAAATAAAACAATCTCGGAGGTATAAAATCGCTCTTTGGTTGAACTGCTCATAACTCATGTCCACACTAAGGCCCCAGCCTGTGATGTGGGGCCACAAGTTAATACAATGTCCTCACAAGTACTGCAATGCAAGGTTTTGGGTGTATGTGTGTATTTACCCAGGTGTGTATGAGCATTTCAATGTTACTGTGTGTGTGTGTGTCCTTGTTGTTGATATTCAAAGCTGAATTGAATTGAAAACCATTCTTGCTGAGATGAAATCCACAAAGAGTTCTAGTTCCCACCTTAATTCTCTTCTTCCCAAGCAAACTACACAATTGAATGACACTATAATAGAATAACACTACAATAAAATTATTAAAAATATGCATCTTAAAATGCTACAAAACGCAGTGTTTTTATGTTATTTAAATAGGTAATTACATGACGAGCATCACATGATAAAATGTTCATGAAAAATGTAAATAATTATCTTTCTAACAGTTTCATTCTGCCAGCTATGCTTTAAAAACATGTGGCTGTGTGTTTCTGAATCTTCAAACTCTCTTGTTTCAGTTTTATTTAGAGTTAATTAATTTATTATTGTAACAGATTTTATTTTGGCAGAGCAGCACAGAGAGTTCCCCGCTGGGTTCAGCGTCCCAGAGTCATGCTGTTGGCTGCCAACACACTTTGATATAATCACATTCTGTCTTAAATTATGAAAACATTTTGGACTTTTTGCCTGAAATGTGTTGTTTTATTTTCAGAGTTTATTTAGTCTCACTTAACTCAGTGTAGTCTTCTTCAGAGAACAAACCTACAGAGCTACAAGTCTCCCTTAGCCCTCACGCCTCCCATTGGTTTGTGGGAGGAGGTTCAGGTTCAGATGGCAGGCCTGGTGAGCACCCATTGGACCTTGCTGAGGTTGGTACTGCACTCCGAACTAGATCAAATTTAGCATGTTCACAGTTTAAAACCTTGAACTTTCAAACTTATTGTTTGCGGTCTCCCATATGATAGAAATGCCACCATGATTTAATGAAGCAGGTTGGCAACATATGTCAGGCCTGATTAACACTCAGAATTCAACTCACTGCTTCAGGACAATCTGTGATTTTTAACGCTTATTAGCTTCATAACTCTTGTGCTTTTAAGGTACTTGCAGACGCTATGCACGACCGGAGTGGGGAATTAAATTATGTTGACTTTAAAACCTCTTCTGCGCTGTTTCTTAACTCTGCGTCCAACAGGAAATACATACAGGACAACAATAAAAGCAGACAGAGGAAAGACACCAAGATCTCAAATTTAAGTGAATTCTGCACTAACCAAAGTTCCTAAAAGAAATACTGAATTCTTAATTATTAGGATACGGGCTGTATTTTGTATAGCTGATGATAGACTGTCATTGCTGCTCATTTGTTCCTTGTTTGTTCCAAGATGTAGGTGTATTAAAATTCATATCATGTACTTACAGTAGATGGTGCAAATTCCCTAACACATTTGTAGCTGCTCAAATTTGCAAAACCAACTGACTCACAGTGAACCTGGGGCCTTTTGGACCCCTTTGGGGTGTGGGGGCTTCGTCCGATTCATAATCCAGCCTTGAACGTGGGTCACAAAAGTCAGAAAAAAAGTAAGTCAGACATGAGCGCCTTTGAAATAATTATTAAAGAACTTTTAGGAGTATGGCGTGATGAATGTCATTGCCTGATTTAGGAATTCAGAGTTAAAACACTGTCTCACATAAACTCTAATCGTGAACATTTAAAATAACCTCTGGAGGAGTATATCCTGCACTTTTGGACACAATCAAAACTATGTATAAAGACATTTTTTTATTAGTTTAGTCCTGTTTTTTCTCTGACAGTTATGTGTAAGAAGGTAGACTGTTAGTGAGAGTTAGAGAGCCTCGGGTACAGATAGTTGTTTAATCCTTACCTGACAGATGGTGTGAAATGCCCGCAGGCTTCCAGTCAGATGATGAAGACAGCAGCAGGTTTCCTCAGAGAGGCACTTCCTGCCTCTGCTGGGTGGACTGAAGGTTTTCATCTACATGTCTTCATCACTGCTGGATCCTGGGAATATTCTAAACTGTAAAGCAGGTTAATACTGTAAGGATAACATCTATAATGCTGCAAGTGAAGGTCAAGTGAAAGCACTTTTTTTATGCATTTATGTTACAATGCACACATACAAAACACTATGAATTTGAAGTGACGTACAACATGTGGTCATTAAATACTCTGCTTCTGAAGATTAACACACTGTCTATTGCACTATTTATCTGTACGCACAAAAATAAGAAAATCCATTACTGTTTGTAGCCCAACAATTCAAAAAGTTCATTCTCACTAAATGTTAGCTGTCACTTTCAACCTTCACTGTCACTTTTCAATCAAAGGCTGAAACAGTTTTATTAGTGGCGTCCTTAGAAATAAATTTGAATTACGTCACTTTTTGAAACCCGAGAGCCGCCCATCATTTAAAGCTACGTGGTTCACTGTGCTCTGTTGTTGTATTTGCTCCCCAGGTTCCAGTCCATGCCTTGTATGTAATCACAATTTTTAGCTAGTGTTGTGGCTCTGTTGGGACAGCAATGTTGGTCTGACGGCCGGTCAGTCCACCACTTTGGCTCAGACTGAAATATATACTATTGGATAGATTGGCATGAAATTTGGTACAGATATATCTTACTCAGGGTGAACTATATTAACTTTAATGATCCCTTAACTTTTCATTTTGTGTCACCATCAGTTCAAATATTACATTTTTCCAATACTTTGAAAGAGCAACTGCACAATTTTGACATCCATCAGCTTTTGTGTACTTTGTGTTTAATGCTAATTAGCAAATGTTAGTATGCTAAGATGGTGAATGTGGTAAACATACCTGCTAAACATCAATATCTTCTTACATTTGGGACTGTACTGATTATTACAAGAGCCAAAGAAATAAGTCACAGTTTTCATCAAAAAAAAAAAAAAAGATATAAACTATTTCTTATCCTGCTGGCACAAAAAAAGAAATAAAGAAAATTAAATGTTACCCATTTCTCAAGGTGTGGTTGATCAGTTAAATGACTCAGGGGAGACCATCATTGTGCTGGATGGAAGTGAAGCTGGCTGAATTCTCTGGGTGTGACTGAATTATGTTATCTGACCTTCCCTCAGCTTGTAACAACTCCTCCTGGCAGATGCTATAAATATGAAGGTATTTTTAAACACAACGACTGGTTCAATAACGGTTAAAAACAGCCTCAAGGTGTTTTATAATCCTGGATTTATGAAAGCAGGTCAAAGAAGAAAGGAGACCCAAATGGCATTAAAAGCTCTGTATAACTTTCCCTTTTTTATCCTTGAAACATTGATGTTAGACAACTACAGACAGCAGCTTCACTAATCCTATTGGTTTCTCTTTCGGGGCAACTCAGGTTTTTGTTGTTTTGGAACAAAGCTGATCAGACTGGCAGCAGCCTCCTGGAAGCTTCAGACAGTGGTTCGGGGTCTCTTCCAGGAATTAACACGCTTACTTCAGGATTAGCAACAGACAGTAGCTCTTACATCGACATCACAGAGTAAAAACTTTTCACCAACTTGTCGCAGTGTTATCCTCACACTCTCCTGCAATCCTATAACAATTAAACATCAAAATATCAAAGCAGAAAGAACAGGCCAAGCAGAAATAATTCTCTTTGACCATGACATTTAACAGTGTAATTTGTGAAAGGTTTCATCTAGGCTACAAAGCCGATGTTGCTAATCCATCTGAATGCAATAATTAGCAGAAAAAAAGTATTCTACTGCTTTACTTTTTTGTTTTTCTACAAAAACCTCACTGTGCTTTCTCTATGAAATTCAGCAATATCTTTTCAAAGGGTGAATAAAGTAAACTACGTATGTGGTGTGAGGTAGCAACAAAAATTACATTAGGTTTACAGCAATGACACTGTAATTACATTACTAATCCACAAAACCTAATAGAGATACCTTGTCAATTTCACTGCTCTTGAACTCAAGCTTTATATTCATTTGCATCCAGAGTGCCGTCTGTGGTTAGGTGTAGGCAACAAAAGCCCTTTGGTTAAGGTTAGGGAAAGATTACATACTTTTTCTGTATTAAAACAAGTGCTGCTAATGCCTAAAACATAGTCTAATAAAAGTTTAATAATGCTGTAGTCACTACGAGCGAACATACGAGCGAGTGAACATTTTACTGATACATTCGGTCTAAACTATTTTGCGACTTGCCAGATACGTCGTTACCATTAGCCACATTTCCTGATTGTTAATAACACAATTAGTAATTCAGTCAGCATTTACTTAAAAACATACATACATAACAGTCATCCCAACGGTAAATTAACAGTCGTTTAATCTAAAATGTGTTAGCTACACATTAGCCTCAGGCAGCCTAATATAGCCTAATAGCTAGCTTGCTAGTTAGCAGTAAACTGATCGCAGAAAAACTAAATTAACAAACCACATATCAACAATCACAAAACATCTATAATAAAAGAGTCCCTACAGATTAAAGCTCCAATAAGGACACTTAGGGAGCAGATAAAAGATGTCAATATTTGCTTGGTCACTGATCTGACAAAATGGCGGATGTATGTCAGTTTAACTGCTATGGAACGTTGCCAGAGGTGGTCGCTACTAGCAACAGAATGTTCAACTGAAACCAACTGCTGCTGGCAGAATAATGACAGTGCTTATAATAAAAATAAGCACTGTAATTAAAATAAAAACAGATTCTGGTACGCTCCTCTGTCACACAGAAGGTAAGCTTTATTTTTCAATGGTTTATTTTGGTGCAGAATGAGAGCAAGATTAGAATTTATTAATACATGACTCAAAAGCACATTTAATTTGATTTTTTTTTCTTACAGTATTAGGTACAGATGTGAACCTCTATATGTTTTACTGTTACGTTACATTTACTGTATTGAACACCCATTTACAACAGTAAGACAATATCCTCCCTGCTAATCCACTGATCATCTCTGTGCACTTTACTGGAATACATATGGATTTACCTTGACTGAAAATTTACTATTTATCAACCACTATATTTTGTGTTATCTTGAAAAGGGATATTAAAGACAGTAGTAAATTTATTGATCAGGACCATATATATCATGTTACTGGCATGACATACAGTATACAGTATGTACTTAACTTTGGCTACTTTGGCTAAAAAGGTATTTTATAGGTAATTAAAAACTACAACAAGCGATATTTTAAAATATCTCTTAGAAATACTTTTCTTAAAGTGACTTCAACAAATCATTGATCAGTGTAGATAACTGGAGTGTACAGTGATTCCACCTGCGCTTCACTATTATTATCCATTAATGACCTCATTTGAGGAAAAGAGGGAAATAGGTTTTCATTAAACCTGAAAATAGCATTTCAATTCACTTCCTTCATTAAAAATGTTGTTGAAAGGAAATTCATCAGAGCCTAAATCTACCGTTATTGGAGAGCAGCAGCTCAGCTGGTGAGGAAATTAATCATGCAGATCTTAATTACCACCCTTGAATATTGGCTTGATGCGTCTCCAACCTTCAGTCCAGAGAGAGAAAGAAGTGATTATTTCTAACGATGCACAAGTTTAATATGGATTTACTTGGATTGATTTTTTGGTGTAATGTGATGTTATTGAATGTAGATTGGTTTGCTCATTCCAGTTATTGCTGCCAATGTGCAGTTCTTCCTCACTATCGGTACAACTATGCTGTAGCGCAAAGAAGAAGAAGAAGAAGAAGAAGAGCTTTATCCAAAATAGCTTAATTACCCAGAATATTGGCTGGATGGATGGATGTATGGATGGATGGATGGTCAGCCAGCAGAGTCAGGGGAAGATTAAATTATTGTGGGGAAATTCATTTCAACGTTGAGTTTCACTTCCTGACAAGATCTTATCATTATTTGACACACACAGTAGAGTATTGCAAATAAATTACTGTGTTCAGTCAGACTGGCAGACAGAAAGGCAGCCAGGCACACACTAGAGTTAGACTCATGTAGAAGTGGCTAAGCTGGATATCAGCTAGTCACGTATGCAATAATAGGGTTGGGAATTCATTAAATTAGTTTTATTGTCTTATATATTATAGTCTTAAAATGTTAGATTTGGAGCTTTAAAAATGTATTTGTGTGGGAACAACACTCTGTGTGTAAGTGTAAGAATTTCATCCACGAGGTGGCATAAAACAAGACTTCAAATGAATGTTAAATATGTTAATCCATATCTGTTTGCTAACAAGTTCGCCATATCAACTTAATCTTAATTATCTATTTGATTCTATTTCTGTCTTATCAACATTTTATTGCTGATTATTATAATTTATTTCATTCTGTTGTTAACATTTATTTAATATATATTTATTTTGTGTAGTATTTCATTATTTTATTTTTAGGCTATTTATATTGCTTGTATTATCTTTTATGCTTTTTCGGTTGTTTTGGTATGCATTAGTCTCCATCCACACTATGGTTTGTCAATCGCTTGTAAAGCATTTGAATTTTTTTGATTGACATTTTGATTGATTGATTGATTGATTGATATACTACAGACCATTTACATTGTAGGGGCAGCCGATCAGAAAACACTCATATGGACTGTTTTTGGAACAATCATACAGTACTTGTTGAATGGTTGTTATGAGTCCTACTGAAAGAAGAGGGAAATAAAGTAAGGAGAGGAAGAGAAAGAAGGTGAGAGTTTTTACTGTAAGTTGTTGGCAGGGCTTAGCTAAGTGGTCGTTAGATGGTTGCTAAGTTACTGTTGAGGCATTCAAGGTGGACGGTCAGACAGTCTTGGAAGAAAAATGTCTGAATAAAGCGTGAAATGTCTGCACTTTTTGAAGTGTATCTGATTTAAAGTTGAACAGCCTCAGAAATGGAAATGTTCCTTCTTTTTCTTTGTTAAAGTCGTGCTTCAGATCTCTTTTCACTTTACCCAGATGAGATTTATTCACTCAGTGTCAGACAGGAGCAGAAATATACATGAAAATAGTGTGAATTATCTGTTATCTGAACCTATGAAGCTGCCTGACACACTAACAGCCTTCAGAAGTGAAAACATCTCTTTCAAGATAACAGACATCAGAGGTCCTTAAGCTTTCTCAAATATATGAAGGATATACTGTACAAATATTGTTCATCTCAGATCAGGCAGTGTGACAGAGTGTCTGGTAAATACCTTTTGGTTGAAATGTCATGTTGATCTAAAAGCTTATCTCTATATTATTCCTTCCATTTTTCCTGGTATGAAAGGAAATAGCATCCTGGATTGACCCAAAATGTGTGTCTGAGATCATAACAGAAAGTCCCACAGCATCAGTCTCCTCATTCTATCACTGACACTTATTTAGGCATACTAAAACTAACATCTTGTTTATTGAGAGACACTCAGAAATGCAGGACATTGTGTTTACCGACTGTTGAATCTATGAGCACTGTTGGCTAATCAAGCAGGGGAGAGAGGTTTGATCAGAAGCAAGAAACAGTCAACAGAAATGTACTGCTGTAGTTGCAGAACATCTATGTTCAGTTACTCTGGTTTGTGATTAATGAAGCTGCGGGGTGTGTGGGTGCCATCTTTTACATTCAGATTTATTCCAAGGGATGGAGCCTGAAGTAAGTAGGACTAAAATGATTTCTTTTAGTTGGAGATCTACTATTACAAAGACCAAATGTTGCTTGAAAACCTAACCAATCTATATTCAATAACCAGGCCTGAATGTCTATTTGATGGGGATGAGCAGTTACATATTTTACATCAATTAAGATACATGTAGAGGAATGTCTTAGTGTGTTTGTTTGCTCTGTAGTGGGTTTGAAGTTTGGAGAACTTCTACAACCTCAACACACTGGACCAGCTGAGTGGCAGTCGCACTCAGCTGGTCCAGTTTTATGAGTTGTACTTAAGATGGATTAATGTTACAAAATTAAAATCAAAAGTGAGGCTGCTTGGTTTGCTGTGGAGCAGTAAGCCAGAGATCAGTAGCTGAATGGCATCATCCCCTGCTACGCTGCAGAAAATAGAGTGATATCTATGGAAGTATATTAGTGCCAGAATTGTCACTGATGCCAGGAAAGAGATGTTTATGCGTACGGAGCATAGACTGTATCTAAAGGTGGACGGCATGACCGCTCCCCAAAAGTGAAGCCAAAACATCTGGATCGCCCCCTGGTGGCTGGCTGCAGTATAGGTCATAAGCCCCGCCTCCTCCGTGTTAGCGAATGGGACATGGGCCAAACTGAAAAAATCAAAGTACACGTCAAATAAATATTTTCCTAAGATGGTTTCGGTCATTTTAGGTAGTTCTTATCACGCTGATGTTTGTTCAAGTGTTCGTTTTTCTAATAAGTTTGGTTTTAATGAGTTATTTGATGCTATAAAAAGGGGGTGAGAACTCATGATTGACAACTGTGAGTGTGCTGGGATTGGTTCAGGCGGGTTTATAGGCGGGAACTTACTGCGCAGACTCTGGCTCCAAATCATGTCACCAGTGCAAGATGGCAGCTCCCTTATCCGGGATATTTTGGCTTCATTTTTGTCCAGTAGGAGGAAGTGGAGACGCATTGTCGATCTTTATATACAGTCTATGGTATAAAGAGGGATGTGCAGGATTCACACCCGAACGCCACACATCACTGCTCTGTGCTCACAAAGCATTGTCAACATGCATGCCATTTAATATCACACATTTATAATCAATCCTACAGGAGGAAGTAAGTAAGTTTTAGTTAGCTTTATTCTCTTGACCTTTGGTATGAGGTAATGTTATTGTTAAGCACTAAAGGGTGATAGTTTGAACACCTGGGCTGACTGTATCTCTGTTTTACTGACTGATGAGCTAACTGCCTATTTTCATGGCTGTGGGGTACTGAGAGTGTTGTGTTGCATGACATTAGCCCAGAGCTTCACTGCGGGACTGAATGAATGACTGAGCGGGTGAGTGCCTGTTTGACTGACTGATTTTTGAGGTTTGTATCCGGCCGAGGATCCCTGAGGAGTGTTGTGAAGCGTGATATTAGACCCTGAGCTTCACAGCAAGAGGCTTCAGAGTCCTAACAACCTCTGAGCATCTCTGACCCGTCAGCTGTGACTGACAGCTGCTCTCATCTGGAACAAAACGCTGCTGAAAGAGAGAAACTGCCTCAATCGTGTGAAATGACGGGGAGAGGGTCGGCAGACTGAACCCGCTATTAGGACGAGCTGACTGTCTACAGATTACTGAACGCTTTGCCAACACTGATGGATTTGGACGAGACCAAGAAGTGAACCTGCTAATAGGACAGAGAACCGAGCACAGATCACTGGACAACATGATGACACTATCAAAAGTCTATAGGCTGACCAACCAGAAAGTGGCAAGAAAGTGAGAAATTCATTACAATTGGCCTCACAAAATAGGTGGTGCTGGAAGCTTTGAGCCGTATATAAAATTGAATGGTGCAACACAGCTTGTATTACAGCTTCCTCCATCTTGGGCTCTCCCAGTCTCTCTTCACCAAGGTTAAACTCTACATAAAAGCACAGAATTTACTTCCACAGCGAATCCTCTGATCACAGCTAATCAGCAGCTGTGTGAATTGAGCAAGAAACTAATCCTTTTCTGCTTATTCAGTGTACTAAAAGTTAAGAATTTGCACCCTGTTCTTTTGAATGAGGAAGGGGTTGAAATGTGTTTGCTTCCTCTTATAAATCACAGGGCTCCACCTTGACCTGCAAAGAAACAAGACTTTAAAAATGAGAACTGTTTCAAAAGTAAAACATGGTATTGGAGAGGACTGAAATCTGACTGGTCTGAGGGTTTTCTATTGCACGGTGGTTGGAGTAATTTTATAAAATACTGCAGTACTGCTGTTCTGGTTTCAGGGCCCAAACCTATAAAAAAGGAAATTGCTCACGTATACATTTGGACAATTATTCATTTCTAATAACCTGCTTCACACTCTTTGGTAATAACATAATTTCCTGCTCTTCACTAACTCTTAATGCATTTAGCGCTGCCTCAGGCTACATTCTCCATTTAGATTAAATTTCTCCTTCACATATGTCATCTCCTCCTCTGCCTCTTTTTCTCTCTCATTGTGTCTATGCAGTCCTCTTCCTGTCTGTCTCTCTCCATCTGTCTGTCTGTCCGTCTCTCATCAGCTCGTTGTCTCTCTCCTTTCTCTCACTTTCTTCCTGTCAGTGTCGGTCATTTTTCTCTGCAGGGCTTCTTCCTGTCACAGCTGACACTTGTTTCCCCTCCACCAATCTCCTGCTGACAGCAGCAGCGCTGATCTGAGCAAACTATTTCTCCTCCCATGTAAACATCTATTACTGACCACCGAGAGAGACAGAGAGAGACAGGTAAGATGCCACAAGGTGTTTGTGCATCCACAGCTGATGTGTTTCAGGTGTCTTGAACAAAACCTTGTGAAAGCTTTGACCTCAATTCCACAACAGGTGAGGACATTTCAATGCAGCAGTCTGCATCCATTACAAAAACTCCACGAGCAACAGTTGTATCTAACAGCAGCTCGCAGCAGGAGAAGACATCGGCAGCAGCAGCACATGTGGTGGCAGCAAGAAAGAGCTGCATATCACAGCTGAACTAATAACGTTTGTTCCTATAATACAAAATAACAGACACCATCAGATGTATAATCAGCATTATTAACTGATTGATATAATCCTTATCATGATTAAATATAAAATGATTCTTGCTCACACACACACACACACTCACACAGCCCTGAAATATTTCTCCTTGTAAAGTTAAACTTGTATTAACTGATTTTTTTGGCACACAACACTGACATACACCAATCAGCTGTAACAGTCATAATGGAGGAACATTGATTATCTCGTTACAATGGCGAGATGTGTGTGTGTGTGTGTATGTGTGTGTGTGTATATGTGTGTATATGTATATATATATATATATATATATATATATATACACACACGTATATCTGACAGGTGCCATTGTAACGAGGTAATCAATGTTTCTTCACTTCACCTGTCAGTGGTCATAAAGTTGCGGCTGATCGGTGTATAATCACCTTATACAGTTGATGTGGCGGATATGATAGCAAGCAATTGCCTATTTATACATCGAGCAGACACTGAGCAAAATTAGCATTTATTTGGAGTTGTGTTTCTGTCCCTCTGATGAATCTAAGTCCAATATTCACTCTCCTTTTAGCTCAGGTTTGGTTTCCACCAACTCCTGAGAAGAAATATCTGTCTCTTTAGCTGCTAAATTCTAACAAGCTGTAAAACCAAAACAATGAGCTGAAAGACACTAAACCGTTCAGTAGAGTTGAGGGGAACTGCAGAGTTGGTGATAGATCTCTGTGGGTTTGTCACAACGAGCAACCCCATTCATATCACACAAAGTCATCTGACCCATTGTTAATACAAAAATATTGATTAACGCAGCTTTAAATCTAACGTGTTAGCAAACAGTTGCCTATTTACATCCAGCAGACACAGGGCAACACTGGGATTCATCTGGAGTCGTATTTCTGGCCACCTAAGTCCAAAGTTCACTCTTCTTTTAGCTCTGGTTTGGTGTCCACCAACTCTTGAAAGCTCCTGCTGGAAATGGGGTTGATGAAAGCAGTAAGAATAAACCATACAGTAAATGCGCCATAAAACTAAAACTATGAACTAACAGAGACTAAAATGTTCTGTAGCGCTGCAGAGTTGGGTTATAAGTCTCTTTGGGTTAATTAATTGTTAATACAACACATATGAATTAAAAATGGTGATAGTAGAGCTTTATATCCTGTGCAACATCAGAAACAGAGTTGGACATGTACTACCACAATTACCACAAACATGACTACAAGTGACAGCCCATTGGAGATTATAGTAACACTGTTTTGATGTTGGGTAGCAGAAGATAAAAAGCCTGTCCTTATTCTCTGCTGCCATTTCAGGTTCAGCGTTAACATTTCCAGTCAAATAAAAAACCTTTTACATCCTACGTATCATCAATCATTATGGATGTAACGTCCAGCTGAACAAGATTTATTGAAGCCTTGGATGATGAAACCTTGCACGGCAGTTCCCTTGAAGAAGAACACGATGCTCTTTAAACGTCGACACCTGAGCGTAAAACTGTCAGATCCCCTTTTTTTTTGTATCTCATGTCGGATTCTTGCTCGGTCCCGTCAAAGGTCGGACTCAATCTACACTGACACTAATGCTCGGACTGACATAGAATAAGTTAAACACCTTGTTTCCCATCGGCACTTTGCTACGAAAGGTCAAGCAATCATACGACAATTCAGCATTTTTATCTGCGAGCTGAGGAGAGCTCAGGACTGTCTCAAAGCTCGTCATCAAAATGTCACCAATCATCTGTTGATTCAGTCTCCTAATGTTTGACCTGCGCAGCCATATTTGAATCGTGGCTTTCTCTCCAAGCTGAACATTTGGAAGAACTGATTCACTCTGCTGTAATGAGCTTCTTCTCAGCAACAGAAGACGAGTCCACAGGCTGTTTGAATTGCAGGAGTGTGGAACTAATGGAGACGCTAATGACTCTACTGAATCAGAGTGGAGCCGTTTGTGCTTCAGTGGCTGCAGGTTCAAAGGGTTAATGGATTATTTCCCCTTTAGGGCCAGGAAAGCAAATAATGTGGTGATATGGTAATCTGAGGAGAAGAGAGAAGAAGAGAGTCGAAGATTTCTGACTGGATGTACAGATTTAACAAGACCATGAAAGTGTGTAACTGTTCTTCTTCTTTTATCTCTTCCCTCTGTGTTAACCCTCTCTCTCTGTCTCTAAAGGTGCAACCTGCACACACATTTTAATTCTCCCCAAAGGTGTTAAATAGCAGCCGTGATTCAGCAGGTCATTTATTCATAGTTACACTCATTTATGTTCTGCCAAGACTAATGAGCTGCTTAATATTCCCTTTTTGTCACAGTAGAATTAATTAATGCCCTGACCCGACCAAAGATTAAAAAAAAAAAACTCACTACATCGTCAGGTTTTTTTTTCTCCGTCTAAAATGAATAAATCTTGAAATGAAAACTGACACTGTTATGTTGACATTCAGCAGTTCACAATCTTAATTGTGATTAAATAAACGCTGTTTACAGTCATTAAAAATAAACTTAGGTGATTTTCAAATGAAGTATGCCGTCTTGCAAACCCAGGGCTTCTTGGGAACGGGCATTAACAAGCATTAAAGGGTCAGTTCACCAAATTAAAGCAAAACATATTTTCTCACTTTCCTCTAGTTATATGTAGCTGTGCAGATAGTTTTGGTTGTATTTGTCCAGGTCTCTGAGATTTTGTATTTTAAAATTTAAACAGCAACATCTCTTTCTATTAACAGTGTCCCTGTTTCTCTGGATAATTCACAGAATATACTGTCAACAGTTTTAACTGGAATTACTTTCTATCAAAGAAATAGTCTTTAAGAAAACTTTATTTGGATGAAATTACTCTTTAAATAGAGAATAAATGAATCAGTGAATGAAGTATGTCTTTAGTCTGAATTTTAATGATGATCCCGTAAATTGTGGTTCAGCATTTTGGGATATTAGCATATTCCCTTTCTTGCCAAGAGTTAGATGAGAATATTGATACCACTCTCATGTCTGTACAGTAAATATGAAACTGCAGACTGTAGCCAGTTAGCTTAGTTTAGCATAAAGACTGGAAACAGGGGGAAACATCTAGCCTGGCTCTGCCTAACAGCAACTCTAAAGCTCACTGATTAACATGTTAAATCTTGTTTGTTTAATTTGAGCAAAAACTGAAGTGTAAAAACAACAAGTTGTGTTTTTATGGGGGGTTAGTGCCGGACTATTTCTTTTCCAGACTCCACTGGTAGGCAGATTTTCTTACCTTTGGACAGAGCCAGGCTAGCTGTTTACCTCTGTTGTCAGTCTTTACTGTATGTTAAGCTAAGCTAACCAGCTGCTGGCTGCAGCTTCATATTGAGCGTACAGACATGAGAGTTGTATCAAGTGTTTACAAGAAAGCGAATAAGCTAATCTCCCAAAATGTTGAACTATTCCTTTAAAGCTTTCAAGCTGAAAGATCAGATATCAAAAAAGAAAGAAAGAAAGAAACGCAGCAAAAGAAAAGAGTGAATTATGGGATCAAGTTTTGGATTTCTTCACATTCAGCGTCATGTGATTGGCTTTGTATTTTGAGCCAATGGCAGCCCGCTTCTATAACACTTGTTACTCTCTCGGCTCTGTGCAATTATCACCCATTTGACACAGTCTGAGTGTCTCGTCTAGAATATGAATGAGGAAGATAAAAATACTGAGATCACAGAGAACCAAAGCCTTGTACCTGAAAGAATTATCAACGCCTTGACTCCCATCAATGTCCTCACAGAGCCCTCGCTAACAGACAACAATATCTGGTTTGTGGCCGCTTTGCCTCCTCACATCTTCAGGCTGGTAATTTACTTCCTTTGAGAGGTGGATTCATGCAGTAAATCCTAAATATCAGCCAGTGTGTCGCAGGTTCGTAGAGGCTGCATGGCAGGAAGCCCAGACCTGCTGTTGATGTGTACAGCTTTTAGTGATGCAGCTAATAAGAGCTTAATGATTTCTGTGTGTGTGTATTTGGGCTTTTAATGCCTAATCTCATGGGAATCCTCTTCCCTGATATCAGGGGTCAGGTCCAGGCAGTTTGTCATCACATCCTGTTTACTGACCTTTGTATGTAACTAAGTAGAAATCAGGCCTTTCAAACGTCCTCTTTAGCCTTGACCTTCCTAAAATATGCTAATCTGAAACGCACAAAGACATCCTTGTAAATTGAATCTAATCCTTTCATTTCAAAGGCTGATATGTGACAAAAGAAAGCTTTTGAAGTAGATCTGAAGATGATCTGTCAGCTCTGATTGTAGTTTCAAAGAAATAAATCATGTGGTTTCCCACGCCAGCTGAGCTGCCCTTGGCTCTGACAAGCCTCATTAGGCCCTGCAGTGAAAAAACTGCTGAAGGCCCCGCTGACTCGCCTCGTCAAGGCCTGACTGGCAGGCTAATGGCCCTGCTGGCTAATTGTACCTCATAAACTTCTACTTCAGAGATTGAAAATCATAAGTTCGTCATGTCACGCATTCGAGTGCATTAGGCCGGCAATAAAAGCAAAATGGACTGCGTAAAAAAATATGCATTTCGTAGCTTTTTTTAGGAGTCAAAGTGTGCTGCAGGGGGTAGAATGAAGTGGAGATAATCCAGGTCAGGCATGAAATCAATAAACAGATAAACTTCCATTTCATTCAAGAAAGTGCTTTACATTAAAAGAAAACAACATTTAAAACAAAGAAGACAGTTTAATTTTACAAAGTTAAAAATGTAAACTACAACTAAAAGGACAAGGAAGGAAGTTAAAAAACTTCTATCCAAAAACTAGCATAGCATAGTCTTTATGAGATGCCAAACAATAAATAACGTAATAAATTAACCCATTTTCATCTTGAGTCTTGTCAGACTTTGTGGTGGTTATTAAATTGTGGTGGTAATCGTTTCAATAAAAATGACAATAACATAACATATTGTAATGACGACCCAAAATATAATGACTAAGTGCTCCATGGCAACATTTTTAATAAGCACAAAGGACAAACACACCCACAACCATGAGTTCATGTAACAGACCTGCAGATATAACATAATCTTGACTCAAGGTCCTCTTACTAGCTTTTTTTTTTTCCAGAGCTGTCAGCTGCATCTCACTTGGAGTCAGTGGATGGAGTTTTGTTCAGTTGTCATGGAGATGAGTGAAGTCCCATTCAGGCAATGTGATGATAACTGAGCCATCTCCATACTGAGCAAAGCCCACTGCTGGTGAGGGCTATGAGATGTGTCTGAAAGCTCAAAAAAAAAAAAAAAGGTACCTTAAAACTAGAGTGCGGGTCTTTTACATAAAAATGAACGTCGGTTACATTCAAGCCGTCGCCAGACGAGTTCGCACAATGCTGATTAAGCCGAACACCGCCAGGTAAATCTCTCTATATGTCGCAGTTTACCGGAGGAGACATTCCCCCCATGGAGCACTGGTAGTAAAACCAGAGCCACGTAGAGAGAGAGTCGCGTCAACAGAAGTTCAAAATGCTTGATGGTCACATGATTCCCGTAGACTTCAGATAGTTCTCTCTACGTGGCTCTGGTTTGCCAGAGCTGAGGGGAACAAAATGTAGCGACGGAGTAGCTACAGCAACTAGGAGTAAGGAAGAAACACCTAAGAAGCATCCAAGAAAAGTTTTGGATGCTCCAGATAAAAAAGAAACTCGGATTACAGTCAAAAAAAAAAGAGAGCGATAGACGGTGAGGACAAACACAGATAACCATTGGTGAGGCTTTTCCTCGTTGGAGAGCGCTGAAAGAAGAGCAGGGACTGAGGGCAGACAGGATGTGGCGTTACTGCTCTTGACAGGTTGACTATGTAGCTGTTACATTTACTCTACCTAAATAACGGATTATTATCTTTGAACTGGAAATTTGAGCGAGGTCCCCTGAAGGCGTACGTCATGAGCACGCATCAACTCTCACTGCCAGAAGGGGAGACAAAAGTTTCACACTCCAGCTCTAAATAGGGACTATTTCATAAAAACCTAATTCAAATGTTTCCAACTTGATTTGAAGCCAGTTTTCTTTTTTTTTTCTCAAAGGCCTGTTTGGTGGCCTGCTGCTTCACACCACAGCTCACACTGTTCATCACACTTTTACCAACCACAACATTACAGTTTATGTAAAATCATCATCACTGTTGGCAATATTGGCAGAGCTGTTAGAGGCACTGACACTTTCGCTGCTTATTGTTTACACTGACGGTCCTGTGGGTTCAGATTGATCGTACTGTTAATGTGTTGCGTGCAGACGCACAGAGACGGGCGTTTAGTGAATTAGACTGAGCTGACGTGAATTATACAGAACTGGATATACAGTAAACACATCCAGCTGATGGACATAAGTACAGCACAGGTTTGACATAAACACATTAAGCTGCACTGGGAATAAACATTGCACTGAGCTGATTATGCAAAAGTTTGGATATCAAGTGTCTAAAGTTCAAAGAAGAAAACATCACAAATGAATTTTAGAAAGTTCATACATTTAACTGACAATCAAAATGATTTGACACGAGCTAATTAAGATGACGTAAACACATTATACTGATATACAGACTCTGAGACAGATAAATGTCTCTGTCTCTCTAATTAAGGCGCTAAAGAGTTTGCAGCAACACTGACAAGACAGACAACTCCTTCTGTGGGAGGAATTAAAATAAAACAATTCTCAGACAAGCAGAATGTGGCGCTGAAGCAAAACAAAATCATTAATTCTTCATCTCAATCATGACCTTTATCCACCACCTCCAGCCCAGACGGCGCTGTCTGTACGTCTGCTGTCCGTCTGGTAGGGAGGAGAGATTAAACCAGACACCAAAAGTTTTCCACGTGTCAGTCGGGGTGAAGAAGAGCAGAACATGACCAGAGCAAAGAGCAGAGAATCAATTTGAAGGTGGCTTTCTTCTCTCTCTCTCTCTGTCTTGTCTGCAGCCTCTAAAATGATGAGTGTCAGTTGTTTTATGTTCAACGTGTGGGACTGAAGGTTTTATACCTAGAGAACATTTTAAAATACGTACATTATGTTAGAATCGAAGCTCTTTAAGACAGGATTGATTTCACAGAGCGAAGTGTGGGAATGTAATCATTACCCAAGCACATCTGACAACCTGCCTCTTGTATAAAATAGTCTGTTCTCACTAAAAATACCACAGCATTTGTCATTTAGTCAAATACTTACAATGACCTATGTGCTTATGTCTTCATGACAAGCCACCTCTTACTGGTTGTGCCAGTAATAACTGTCATTTCCAGGAAATGAACACCATTGATCGTTTATTGTAGTGGCGTGTTTATGTTCAGTTGCAAAGGTGGAAAAAGGATGACATTATATCCACCCAATTGGAAAGTTATCACTTGATTGAATGGGCATTATCAGTGGTTATCAGCCTCATAGATATGGGTTAGAAGGGGCCTACTAGTGGTTATCATTTATCCACATGGTTCACATCACTCATGTCACGCCCCTCTGCGTCTCATACAGATGCACTTAGATTTAGGCAACAAAACTACTTGGTTAGGTTTAGGAAAAGATCATGGTTTGGGTTAAAAATAAGTGCATTACTTGACTTTAAACAAGTCAACATTGACTTTTGGTTTCACACGGGACAAGAACCCTGGTTTCCAGGGTGAAAGTCCTGTGTTCAGAGGGAGGACTGTAGTGGGAGCACTGGGGTGTCAGGCGTGACTGTGAGGCTGTGTCAAATGGTTTACGTGGTTAACAGGTTAGGTAGGTCAGGACCGGCTCTGAATAACAGCCTCCTGGACCTCGTAGTAGACTTTGGTAGGCCCCTACTAGCCCATAAATTTGGGACAGATGTGTGATGATAATACCTATTCAGTACCCTGATAACAGTCAAATGGGCTGTTAGACCACAATTACAAGGTACAGACAGATTTGTCAGCAGTTCAACAAAGAAGCTTCACACTCAGCAGTGGATTAGGATGTGATATCACGTGTCTGATGTACTATAGGACAGGTAACAAAGTAATATTGATTAGAGCGATCATAGACTGTGAACATTCTGCAGGCAAAGACGCATCCACGTGAGTTAAAAATGTTTCAACTTGAGCAAAATATTCACTTTTATCCGGGGTTTTCATGAACCTGCTTCGTAAATGTAACATATAACAACATAATCAGCACAAACTCGAGCAGACACACTCCACACGTGTGTTGGTGTGTCCATTTCCAGCTAGCTTACAGCTGCTGTCTGTACAGCTGGTAGGTCGGCTGTTTTGGTCAAAAGGTGAAAAATTTCTTCGCTCTCTGTCTGAACACAGCTCAAGAGCAATGCAGCAGTTTGTGGTCTGGTAGTGTGATATATAAAAAAAGGAGTGATAGCACACTGGTACACTTATTTGTGTTGCACAATGAAATCATAAAGTTGTAGCCCCCTTCATGCTACACACACAGAACATACATACAAATATTTAAAATTACAGTAGAATAAAAATAAAAATAAAAACAATACATATAACAAAGAGAGTGACTCCTTCATTTTTAAACACAAGATGCAACAAGACAGTACTGTTTCTGTGGCAGACTATGAATTTCCAGATTATATTGAACTCGCACCAAAACAGAAAACACAATTATTGAATTCACAGTCACACAGGCTTCAATGAAACGAGGGTCTAAGCAAATATATGCAGAAACTGGTGCCTTTTTTCCACATATGCACATGTGAACGCCGGAAATCATTAATTTAAATGGAGGGTGAACGAGAGAGGAACGCACTGGATGATGTATATGTTTTCTTAAGTGTACTTCCTTAAATTTGGTGTCAAAAAGGGAACATCAAGTTCACCAGAAGTGGGACGTTTAAGACAGGAGCAACTTTTTATACTAACTAAAAAGTGATAATTATAGTTCTATAAATTGTTGTTGCCACAATGGCAGCTTTGTCAGTGAAGGAACTGTTCCCGAGGCAGAGACTATGTTGACAAAAATGGTCCAGTACTTTCCTGTAATATATTTAAAATATATTAAAATATATGTGGTAGCGTTAGGCAGTGTGTGTCCAGGTGAGGTTACTACAGCCCAGTAAGGGCTACAACCACCTCAGAGAGACAACAAAGACTCTCAGTGCATTCAAACTGCTGTCCGGTACAGTGATGTGTTTGTTTCAACCAAGAGGGAATGAGAGAGGCAGACAAAGCAAAAGATAAAGGAAATAAAGTAGGTAACAAGAGAAGATGTCTCACCTTCAAACGGCGAGAAGAACAAAGATATGAGATGTTTGAAACAATCAGCCAACGTTCATGTAGCGTATTCCAACGTGGACAGAAAGAACGAGCAACAGAGAAAGAGAGGAGATAGAAGGAGAGGAATAAAGGGTGTTTTTGTCCGACGCATCAGTCAGTCGTCCAGGTGTCTGCGTGGAAATAAAAGAGCGAGCAGGTTTCATCAGCTGGCAGGAGGTCAATGAACTGAGAGGGGACACTGGATCTGTGTGTTCAGCTGCTGAATGGAGCTCCTCAGGGAAATCATGCACACTAATGTACTCCTTCTCTCTCCCTCATCATTTATCAAGTTCGAATCTGAGTCATCTAATCCTTTTGATGGGCAGCTGATGAACCCAGGAGCAGGGCAGTCATTGTGTCAGTGTGAGAACACCTGAGATCTGCTGCAGGCAGGACACCAGACTGCTGCAGACATAAACACATGAGTGGCTGCAGTTACATGAGATGTGTCTTCTTTTTTTTTTCTTTTTGAATGAAATCAGACTCACAATTAACACAAAAGAATTTACATGGGCATTAAAAAAGGACGATGGTATAATGTGTCCTGTTCATGCGAACGATCCACTGTGAGTCATCAGAAAGAAACTGTCCTGACAAAACAGATATAGATAAAATACACCTGTTATTAACTGGGATGTGCAGAGTTTAGTGTCTCAAGCAGCGGTGGAAGAAGTATTTTTTAAACCTGGGCCCTATTTTTACATATTTTGGGGCCTAAATGACTTTTGGAATTGGTCCAGTAGATCGCCTCAGCCAGCAGCAGCAAAACGAGCTGCAATGGCTGTAATGTAATCCTTGCGTGCTTGAGTACGACCACTAAAACTGTTTGTTTTTGCCACTGACAGGCTCAGATTGTTATTCGAAGTGTCTGACAACATTATGGAAAGGATCCTTACTCAGATAGACCTTTTTGTTCAAGAGTAAGTTTAACCAGAAACAGAAAGTCTCGCTCTGAAATCTCGCGAGAGGTTTAGTTGTTGTGGGAAGACAGTGACAGCGACAGTGTTTCTGTTATACTATTATATATTAGCACAATATCACACAGTCCTGGAAGAAGCCTGGCTGTGTACAAAACATACTGAGTGCGGTTGTTTTCTGTAAAATCTGCAGATTGTGTTACACGCTCCCTTCTTCTCTGGTAGTCCAGTTTTTGCAGCTTTGGCTGGTAGTTTAGTTTACGCACTGTTTTGGTAGGTTAGGGGGGCAAGCTCTGGGTCTGACGGCCCGCTATGTGGCTGGCCCAGACTTCCCCCATCCTTTTGTTATGTTTGGCCAGGCCTCCAGACTCCCATAGTTTTGGTTAATGTGCAGTATTATTTGTTTATCAATAAAATCTTTTAGTTACCACACTAATCCTCGGGGATGGCGTCCTCTTTATATGTTGCCGGTCACAAGCTTGAGCCAATATGTTTGTTTCCTTGTTGTGGCCGTAACAATTGAAACAAGCTGAGCTGAAAATTAAGAGTAAAACTGCAGTTTTATTACATACAGTCAAAGAGTCCTTTTTCCCTGTAATCATATCCCAGTTTATCCTCCATTTAACCAGTCATGATGGTGTGCAGGAGGATGTCAGCAGCTGGAGATCTGATGTATCCATTATTACGCCAAAGCTTATAATCATCTTCCATTTTAGCTTCTTGCTCGGCACATTATCCAGTCAGAGGTGACACTGAAACAGGCTGAAAGGGAGGGGGAGAGGGAGTTTGTTTATTGCTGTGTTGACAGATGTTTTCAGTTTGAGCTCAGTGTCATGTTGACTGAACGTCTGTGTGGTCTGCTGAAGGGCAACACTTTCTCCATGCAGCCACTCAACACAGCATCCAGGCTGTGAGGGGCAGACAAAACCATTCCCCGTCCCAGTGGATCCCATGTCCCCCCACTGATTCAGCTCTGGTAGCACGCTGTAATGCTGTCAAATGTTCACAGTAACACACGACATGTCCTGCTTTTTCCTCTCCAGTTAATTATCATGCAGACAGATGACTGCTTGTGGTATTTGGAAGTGTGGGGCTTTCTAGATTAAGCCTACTTAGTGTCTGTATATTGTTAAAAAGAAAACATAAGCTGGCAAAAGTTTGCTGAACAATCAACTGTACTTCACAAACCTTATTCAAGTCATTTTAACCATAAAAATACAGCTTCTCTCAGGACAAAACATTAAAACATCTAAAGATTATGGTGCACCTAACTCCCTCTCCGTTTGCCAGGTTGACTCACTATCTACCTAAAGTCCCGCTCCACTCAAAAACATGTTTTTCTTCTTGTTCCTACAGAATGACGTCTGTGCAGAGTTTGACACTAGAAGGATGTTTTCACGTTCATCTGGAAAGTCAAGAGGAAAGTTTCTATGTGCTCACTGAAAATCTGATTTTTAAGGGGCGGGGCCTACGAGCATGATTTGTGACATCACAAATAGTTTGGAAGCAGCCAATCCCGGTTCAGTATTCAACTTATACAAGTGTGATGTAGAAACCTGAATCAGCCAGTGCACACACACTGAGAAAGGACTTCACAGTGAAGTAGGAGACATCTGGTGTCCAGCAGGAAAACTTTATTTAACAAAATTTGTATATTCATCAGGGTTCATACAAAGTCTTGAAAGTTTGGAAAATGTTTAATTTTAACTGTTGTGTTTTCAAGGTTAGGAAAACGCTTGAATTTGAATCTACTTCTTGAAAAATGCTTGATTTTCAACATAATCTGGTGTTTCATCATCGACACAGTCACTCATGGAAACCAAAAATATTTTAATATTTGAAATGAAACAATCCTGTCATCATATTTGTTTGTTGTCTCCTGGCATTTACAGTAACAATTAAAGACTTCAAGAGTCTGGGAATTTTTGGTTTAGGTACCTTAAAGGTGCTTGAAAAGTGCTTGAATTAATTTGCTCTTAAAAAGCTGCACGGACCCTGATTCATAGATTCTGAAATTAATGATCTAGAAGGAGTAGATGCCTTTTTAAGGATTTTAATGTGGAAATTATACTTTTTTGTGGAAAAAACACATTATTGTTCCCAGCAGACTATTTGTATAAATGTTTTAATACATGTCTGGAGGGGATCTTTAAGGTTTGTCACCCTCCCCTGCTGGTTTGAGCACATTAGCTACATAATAAATAAAAAAAAGATTTGTTGGGAAAGATCAAAATCAGATGGAGACCTACAGAATTTTCTTCACTGCTACTGGACCTCTAACATCTCTAAAATGGCTTACTGGGTGACTTGATTAATGAGAAAATGAGCCTGTTCGAACTTTTGTCACGTTTTTTAACGTATTGAACTTCTTATTTAGCATCTCACCTGTCAGGGATTACTAACGTCATTTCTAGGATAAAGGACCCCATTTTATAAGCACTTTAATTTAAATGGTACAATTTAAAAAAAGGTTTCTTACATGTGTACTAAAACAAATCTAAAATACGACAGTGTAAATCCATAATAAAGAATAACAAGTCATCTATAGAGAGTTAGATGCCAGAAGGAAAGTGGAAAGATTCCAATGAAATACATAAAAATCTTGCAAACAGTTGAGGAGTTTTGAAGACATAGGTCAGGATTTGCAACCAGCATTACAATTCAGTAAATAAATAATGGAATTATGCAAAGGTCAATAAATACAGAAGCAAATTAAAACAGAAATATCAATTTATGTCACATTTTATCAATTAATTAATGCCTACATTTATTTTTATATTATTTTTGGTGCATTTAATGGCATATTCATTTATTTACTGAGTCATTTATTCATTTAATTTTGATTTTGGCAGTTTCGGCCTTCCGTAGTTTAGTGCCATAGCATCATGAATGCCAGTTTTATCTCCTTCAGCAGCCTGTCAGTAGAGAGAAGCTGCTGTTATTGTTGTTGTTGTTGTTATGTATTCAGAAATGGGAACGCTGTTATGTTTAATTCACCGTTCACTGTAAAATCATTTAACATTTCCCCTATGGAGAAGTCGAGCTTTCTACCAGTGAGCTTCGAACACCAGAGCTCAACATGGAGACCTTTTAGTTTGTTCAGAGCTGCAGGGGTAGAGCACGCACACACACACACACACACACACACACACACACACACACACACACACACACACACACTCTGTGGGAGTAGATTTGATGCAGGCTTGATTAATGACTGGATAACTGTTGAGGTGTTAAACAGAGCGCGGGGAAAGGCGAGAATCCCAGATGAGGAGTGTGAAAGCGGAGCTGAACTGGCTGCAACACATGCTCGCTCTCTCTCTCTCTCTCTCTCTCTCTCTCTCTGCTCCTTTAAAATCCAGATCAAGCCAGGTTTATTTGTACAGCCATTAAACACCCTTCCAGTATTACAGGGCCTCTTAACACCCAACCTTTGAAACAGCAAAGAAAAACTCCAGCTAATACTAAACTTTAGAAAAACGATAAACTGGAGGAAACCAGAGAAAGAAGTAAAAGAGAGAGGGAATAGTCAGGTGTGCAGTGGGTGCTGAGAGCGGGAAAATGAGGACAGGCAGTTGCTTTCCTCAGACCACCAGACTCCTACCACAATTTCACCAATTTCTGATGTTTTGGGTCCTATAACTGCGAAGATGTCAGCAGGCAGTCTGCTCGTAACGGTAAAGATCCACTACAGATAAGTGTTAGGCGACACCACCTGTGCCACTTTTTGTTCGTCACTGTGGGCAAACCAGTCAAAACTTCCCAGCCTAACTATTATTACCGACAGCACATGGATGCAGCGTAATTACCACCGGCTGTGGAAATCCCACGTCTATATCACTTCCAAAATCTGATAAAGTGATCTCTGCGTCAAGGACTCCACGTTTCTGTTTATACAAAGCGTAATGTATACAGTATTAGCTTTGGTTGGAGCCGGATGGATTTATTTAATGGGAATAAAAGTTCATGGAAGTGGTGCTCATGCATCCAGAAGGGCAACATGAAAAAAGCGTGCTTAAACATCTGTTTCCACCGCGGTCTATTACGGGTGATTAAATCAATGAAGCAGGTAACAGTGGTTTGTCAGTGAGTCTCCTGAACCTTCAGTCTCTCCTCTGCTGCCATTAACAACCCGGCTGTTCTGCTCTCTGAGCTGCAGGCAAAGTCAGCCACTAAAGAAACAGGACAATTACACACATAATGAACACTGCCGAGAGGAGAAATTAAAATTTAAACCGAGCCAGGTGAAAGAGAGAGAGTCAAATGTGCCGCCAGGTTTATGAAATTAGACAGAAGGACGAGAGGAAGAGGTGGGACTGAATAAATAATCAAACTGAAGCGAGGCGAGAATTAGTCCGACTCGTTTGAATTGAATTTAGATTTCTCTTCATCAGCGGCTGGTTCCAGATCAGACAGCAGCGGTGATTATATAAAGAGATTAAAACACTTTTTGTCTGTTATTTCTCTTCACATTCAGTGTAGTTAAGAGCAGTCGGCTGCTTAGTTTCTAATCAAACATTTGCTCAGTTTTAAAGGTTTAGAGTTTTACAAAGGCTTCACTTGATTAAACACCCATGTTTTTAAATCATGCAGACTTTTGAAAATCTGACTGTTAGAGGATAAAAGTATTTGTATTCAAGAGCAGAAAGTTGTGTTCGCTGCAGTGAGAGAGCTGCCTCATAACTCTGCCTCTCTCTCTGATGACCTTATTTTCTCTAAACTATAATTCAGAGGTCTTGAGTTAAGTGGCCTTTTGATCTAAATGATGTTATTAATCAGCCGCCAGAGGAGAGGAACCACTAATGACCTTTATAATGAGAGGGCTGGAGTCAACATGCTGCTTCTTCTCTCCTCCTCACCTCCTGCTCTTTCGTCCTCTCTGGTCCTCATTTCCTCTCATTTCTTTTCTTTTCTCCTCCTCCAGTCTTCTCTGACCATTTTTTAACCTTCCTTCTTTCTTTCATCATTTCCTCTCTCTGGCTCCCCTCTCCCAATTTATTTTGAAATATGGCTGAGAGGCTGTGTGGTTTTTTTCCTTTTACCATTCATTGAACAGTGCTCCTTCAGGTGCAGGTGTACAGGGCAGACAATTTCCACTGTTACTCTGCTGATACCTTCATGCCGTTAGTTTGAAAATGCCCTCCAGAACGCCACATAGAATTTTTCTGCAAAAATAAAACTGTTTCCTGATCTGACACCACTATGGGTAAGGATCGGTTAGGTTTAGGCACTAAAACAACCTGGTTATGATTAGAGGAACATCACGGCCTGCGGACTTTATGGCTCTATAACAATGTCAAACTCCTTCCTCCTTTGCTCCAGACGGACAAGAGTCATAATCCCTTCAGCCTTCTTTATTGGGCAGCATCTGATGCTGTTGTTCTTCTTGGGAGGACAGTCTCCACTTCTTATGGCCATTTCAACTGACTTAATGAGATGCAGTTTGTTACAGTACAAACATAAATTGTTTAATTGAGTTTCATTGCTTGCTGGTGTTGTCTGTTTCCATTCAATCCATGACTTTTCTTTTTTGTACATAGGTCAAAATAAAAAAAGAGGTTTAAATATTCCACTTGTAACCCTGTGCTAATGTACAAGTGGGCATGCATTTTGATATTTAACACTTTGACAAACTTAATGATCTGATGAAAACTGTGGAAGACGAAGCACTTCTGATACGACCTCTGACATTTGGAGGATACTCTTATCCAAAGTCCCACTATGTGTTTTCAATAGTATCTTATTCTATTTATATGTATTCATAACTGACTGTTTGCTAAAGTCTAAAGTGCCTTGCTCGACCCATTCATATACAGAGTACTCAGCCTCTTACTGTGAGTGTGTGTGTACCTGACAAAACTTTGCTGATATGATAATGAGACACAGTGACTTCTTATAATTGGTGACATTATCACAGTCATCACAAATATCCTGATTAAATTGGCCTTGAAGCAGCTAAAATGTGTCCGCATTCAGGAGCTAACACTGTGAGTCAACAGTCCGTAACACCAGCTTCTGTTTTTCTTTTTAGCTCCCAGTCATGTAAAATGCTTTAATTACATGTTTTAAACAGATTTTAGGAAGTCACATAGCAGCAAGAGAATAACCCAATCCCCACAATGTCAGATGTATCTCATAATGCTCATTAATAATTACATTTTTACTACAGTGTATGCATAAAAGAACTTCGCAGGTGTTCTTCTAAGCTGTTGTGTGAACAGATGCACCACTGACTTTGCAGCTGTATGTGAGACGGAGAACAATCTTGTCTCTACTTTAATAACTGGATTTTGTTACTTTTCACTGCAGGTTTTCATCTGATTTATCAGCTTTATATATTAGGTTGCTATTTTATATATTAGCCTGCTATTATTGCTGTTTTCTGGTGCTGCTTTTATTTATTTGTTTCTTTGTTTTATCCATCGGGAGAAGCCATGCGAAATGTCATTGTACCTGAGTATAATGACAATAAAGATCAATCATTCAGTCATAAAAAATACAGTAAATGTGGACTTAAACTGCTGTAAAACAAGTAAAAACACTGTGTGGAATCACTTTTCTCAGCCTTTAACATCACAAAAGGGAAATAAAACTGACTTTAGGCAAAATATCAAATCAGGCATTAAATAAATGAGATCTGAACCTCTGATCCTACTGTTTTGTTGGGCGTACTTATTTTTGATTGCTCATACAGTGAGTAATGATAATGAATTAGCATTTTATGTACAGTAATTTGGATTGTACATTGCCTTTGGGAGATTGCTGTGTGCTGTTTATCTGCCACCTTTCTGCTTGTGTTGATGCCGGTTGAAAGAGACTTGCAGCCTCGGCGTGACAATATGGTTAAAAGAAATAATCAAAATGTGGGCGGAAAGTTCTGGCTGGAGAGTTAAGATTTACATAGAGGCATGTCAAAACACAGACACAGTAGTATGCGGTTGCTTTTTTTGATTTTATAGTTCAGACCAGAAGGAAGGAAGGAGGAAAGAGAAGGAGACAACACGCAGATTAAATAGAAATTATGATCATTTATTTAGCAGTCGATGGGGTTAATATGTGTTCTGTTGGTTTCCTCTAACAAAGAATAAAATGGTACTATGAAAGAATGACAGCACAAAAGAAAAAGAGACGAAGAAGAAGAGGTCCTGTTCCTCCTCCGACAACGCTCCTGTCCCCTGTTGTTTTGAGATAAGAGCAATAGTAAAGTATTTAACAGCTTCTCTTTTATCAGAGCTCACTGTTTATCCTGGAGTTTGGCCAAGGACGCCCGCCTACCCCAACAAGCTCCAGTCACTGAACAAGTCCAACTCCCCTTGGACAGAAACACCTTCTATTGTTATTGCAGTGATGAAATGACCTTGGACTTGTTGTTCTGGGAGAATCTGAAACAAAGCCGCTTGACGCTTGTGAGGATTTTTGGTTTTTACTTTATTAAAGACTCCTCAGAGAACCCAAACACGTTTGTCTGGAGCTTTTCTCTTAAGGTGTAAAGCTGCAGGTTTATTATTTAGTATCTGAGTAACACAGTCGCTTCAACGGCTGCCGATCAGCCTCCCTAATCACGTCATTACCTGCTTAACGAGTAATGAGAGGCAGGTGTGTCTGCTGCGGCTAACAGTCGTTGGTTAAAAGCTCTGTCGCTCTCCGTGCTGCTGAAGTATGATGAAGCAGGACGATGTCTGCTTATTGCTTTCAACCTTTTTGACTCACTATACCCCAGGAGTGAGTGTAAGTGATGAACAGTTAATTAACAGTTTACGCCCTTTTCTTGCTGTTTCATTCCATTAATTAGCACAGGCTAAAGGTTCAAAACTATTAAAGAAACCATGTAAAAACATACGTGGAACATGTAAAACTTTAAAGTACCAAATCAGAATTGCAAACACGACCAACAAGGTGCGTCATCTTAGGTTGTATGCTGGTTAGCTGTAGTGGTCAACCCCCTGTATATAGTATATATTAATCATGCAGTTATGGGCTGTTGATTTCAGCCTCTAACTGCAATTTCTTGTTCAATTTAGTTCACGATTTTCTAACTTGTTCCCCCTGACCTCTTAACATATTAAATAGGCCATATTAAAGTGGCCTCTGTCAGTTCTCTCATGAACACTCACACATCAAGGCGCTGATTTCCACGGCTCTTTAATAGCTCACAAATGCTGCTAATTGGCAATCAACCTCATCCTTTCAGAGGTTATCCTTTAAGATACGGTCACATTACATTTCCCCACACCCGGCCCCTGAAAAAAGGACACGATGTCACATTTCTGAGGTGGGAAATAAATATTTATCAGAGCGATCACAAACAGTTTATAGTTTATTAGTGTACTGAATATAGTGACGATAGCTGGAATAATAACTTCTCCATTTCCAAACACAGTGCACGTGCAGTGCGAGGACGTCATCCACCAAGTCAAAGTTGAACAAAGGTGAACTCTGACCTGTGAATCCGTCACAGCCGGCTTGAATTCATCCAGTGTGCAGGTTTACATTTAGAGAGAACTTTTTGCACTATTTTTGGTTCTGTTCTGTTCTGTCAAGTTCCCGCCTCCTAGAGTGTGAACCTCTGAAACTCCACAGCTGTCAGATATCTGTTTTGGAAGTTTTACCAAAATATCTGAATATAAAAGTTTTACCAAGTTCGGCAAATGTCCAAGCATCAGTGGTGACGTTATCAGGGCCTTAAATGTGTTATAAAGACGTCCAGACATGACATGAACAACAATATTACTGCGTCTGTAGAGAGAGATATGAACAGTTAAATAGATTTCAATAGATGAGAGGGTTTATAAGCTGCCATTAATTATCCCCAGTCACACATGTTAATGGGCTCTTATTATTGCACTGCAGGAGTGGCAGCTTTGATCCGATCCGCCTTCACTCAGCCTTGACCCGGTTACCGGTCACTCTGTTTCGGGTCACAGAGAGCCTTCAGTCAGTCCTCTGAAATGATTAATTGACTTTTCAGGCTGCACACTCAAAGCAGCTCCATGTGAAGTCTGAATGTCACACGCATGATATATTTGAGCTTTAGCTTTCGAGCGTTGGAGAGGAAAAACCCAAGTTATAGCTGCAGGACACGGGCTGCATGTCTTAGAATATAAATGAGTTAGTTTTTTTGTCAGTTTGTTGAAACAGAGTTATTGAGGGCAACACCAAATTCAAATTGTATGACCCTGTTTGTTCGTGTCAATAATAGCAACAACAAAGGCACAAAACAGTTAGAGACAAATGAGCAGTGAAGTTTAACAGCCTTCACAACACATGATGCTCCTTCAGCGCCCGGGGCAGCTCTTTGGTTGTCGGCCTCGGCCTCATTTGCAATAACATCTCATCTTTTTAATTTTTCATTTTGTTTTTATCCTTTTTTATTTGTATTCTAAATGTATTATGCCGCATTTCTAGTCTAATGTTCTTTCTTTTAAACATTATGTAGAGCACATTAAACTGCCTTTGGGTATGAAATGTGTGGCTCATTTATCATTTGCTAGATGTTTAAATATGTTATAATTTAATTTCTAATGTGAAAAAACATTTTTACCCATAAATTCTTTATACATGAGATATCCAATCTTGTTGGCGACCAGGGAACTAGTTAACCGTTAATCTTTCTTGTTTCCTTCCATTTTTATTTTTTAGCATTTTATTTCGCTGAGCTGCACTTTATTTTATGAACTTTATTTCTTTGTGTGATTATCCACCTTTCAGGGTCTCTTCTCACATAATTCCTCCATGAATTCTTACTCTACACTCAGGTGACTTTCAGATGGTCCTTTAAAGACTAATTCTAAATCTTCTTTCTGAATGAATTAAAACCACCAAGTCATCAGACAGGTCTGTCCTTTACTACGGCTGAGTAAACTGAACAGAAACTTATTTAGTGACGAGGATTTTCCTTTAAAAGCATGTTGGATTTAAAAATGGCTGAACGCACAAAGAGCTGAAGAGGAGATGTTTTGGTTTTGGTTGCAAATTATTATTAATGGTTAATTAACATTTTAATTATTAAAATGTTTAATTTGTATGCAGTGGGTGAACTTTTAAGTTTATTAAGCTTAAAGCAAATACATAAAACCAGTGGATGAATTATTTGTCCTTTGAATCAGAAGAGGAGATCCTTAAACCTGGTCCTCGACCAAATCATCTCACACTCTAACTGGATGTTAAGGATTTTGGGGGAAATGATGCAGTTTTATTGCTCATTTGCACCATTTTTTTCACCAAAATTGTACTTATTGTCAGTCAAAGTCATTATCTCTAAGAGACACACACACATCCAAGAAGGTGACAGAGACCTGAGACCATCCTGATACTTATATTTTTATAAATATTCGAGATTTGAATTGTTAAGTGTACTTTAGGTAACGCTTTAGATTACAGCCCGCAACGTACAGCGTAATTACTCCGGAGTTACAGTGTAATCTTTTGTACTTACGGTGTACCAGTACAGTACGTACCAAGTAGGTACAGGGGAACAGTTATGGAATAAGGGGGTAACAATTCGGGATTTTACAAATAATTTATACTGTAGTTATTTTTTAACTACCCGGTATTCTATATATATATATATATATATATATATATATATATATATATATATATATATATATATATATATATATATATTTATATATATATATATATATAGACACAGGTGCCATTGTAACGCGATAGTCAGTGGTCATAATGTTATGGCTGATCGGTGTATAACCCTCTATTACTAATATACTATATATAACACATACACACACACATATTACCAACACAATAGACATGAAAATGCCATTTGACTCATTTACAGCCGAGATAACGGATTTGAGTCATCACACTGATT
>VMKM01002380.1:0-42500 GCA_008360985.2 Macquaria ambigua
AGTATCAGAGTGTGTGTTAGTATCAGAATGTGTGTTAGTATCAGAGTGTAGTATCAGAGTGTGTGTTATTATCAGAGTGTGTTAGTATCAGAGTGTGTGTTAGTATCTGAATGTGTGTTAGTATCAGAGTGTAGTATCAGAGTGTGTGTTAGTATCAGAATGTGTGTATCAGAGTGTGTGTTAGTATCAGAGTGTGTTAGTATCAGAATGTGTGTTAGTATCAGAGTGTAGTATCAGAGTGTGTGTTAGTATCAGAATGTGTGTATCAGAGTGTGTGTTAGTATCAGAGCGTGTGTTAGTATCAGAGCGTGTGTTAGTATCAGGGTGTAGTATCAGAGTGTGTGTTAGTATCAGAGTGTGTGTTAGTATCAGAGTGTAGTATCAGAGTGTGGTATTAGTGTGTATTAGTATCAGTGTGTAGTATCAGAGCGTGTATTAGTATCAGAGTGTGTATTAGTATTAGAGTGTAGTATCAGAGTATGTAATATTATCAGCAGGAGAGTAACTGCTGCTTGTCCTACTTGTTTTGGGGCCTGTTGTCTCCTCTGCTTCAGCAGGTAAACATCCTCCAGCTAACATTTTATCTCTGTGCTCGTCGAGCTACAGCTAACATTAGCTTTTGGATTAACATTTAGCTGGCTTACCTGTTAGTTATTCCACAGCTGTGTGTCCATGCTAACGTCTTCTCCTCGGTGTTTTCATCAGAACAAACAAGCAGACTCATAAACGCAACAACTAGCTGGTTAGCACTGTTAGCAGGCTCCGTTAGTGCGCTAGCCGTACATATGAAGATAACGCTGAAGGAGCTAGCAGCTATAGCTAGTTAAAGTGTAAAAGAGCAGCGGTGTTAGCTAGCAGCTAGCCGGTCCTGGACTCTGTGTGGAGTCATTTCAGTTTGATCCGAGAGACAGTAACAGGAGATAAAAGATTCTTTGATTCTTCGGGAGGTTAAAGATGAGCTTCACTTCAGCTAACCGAAGCTAATAGAGGCTAACGGGAGATAACAGGCGACTGACGGCTGCTGGTATAAACCACAACCAGAGCGGAAGTACGGCTCCTACAGTAAACAGGGCCTTCTCCCCGAGTGATGTCTGCCAGGTGCCTTCTTCTTCTTTGAAGTTTAACGGCAGCTTACATCGTTAGTGTCGCATTACTGCCATCCTCTGGAGTTAGTGAACTCCTACAGTGTCCGATTTGCCACATTTCCCCATCAGTCCTGAAGTTAACCCAACACCTTCCACCAGACTGCTGTTTGCTCTTTAATCTGTTCATTTCTTCCATCGTGTCCGGTCTCTCTGATTTATATTTATTTATGTGAAGTGTTTATATATTTATCACAACACTCTATTTTGAATTTAATGTACGTCTTTCCCTTATCTCCTGATCCCAGAGCAGCTGTCACTCTGTATTGATTTTCCTTCCCTCTGATTTTTTAAATTTAATACAGATGTCTATGTTTTCTTGTTTGCCCTCTGACTCATTACATTGAGTAGGAACCCAATGTGACCTCAGTGCCTTGTTTTATTCCTCTGGAATACTGGATGCACCTGACTGAAGACCGGGCAGAGTGAGTTACAGAACTCGGTTTGATTTATTCAACCCATTCTAAAGACATCAACATGGCGTACAACTCAACAGGATACACATAAGTCATTTGAAGTTCGTTGCATATTTTAAGTCTGTGACAAAGAACTGTGGTGCTGTTGAACTAAATAACAGAAGCACCTGTCAGTATAACACTACACAGTTTAACAGCACTACAAACTACATCCTCATTCCTGACAGCAGAAGGCTGAAGAATGGTTTATAGATATGTTTTTAAATATTTATTCTGATTAATAGACTCCGATCTGATGCACCCGGAAGACTCATGCTCAGGGAATAGGGGACCCAAGTTAACCTGCAGAGTAGACTGCCCACCGGCGCCATGTCAGATAAACACAAACTACAGTCCTACAGAGCGGATACAAAGACTGAACAGGTTATTAAAACACGTTACAGAAAACATTAATTCAATTCAATTCAGTTTTATTTGTATAGCGCCATATCATAAGTTATCTCAGGGCACTTTTTCGAGTAGAGCAGGTCTAGACCGACTCTTTATATTTACAGAGACCCAACAATTAAACAAGAAGTCAAACACAGAAACACAAACCGTGTGATCAAAGTTTTTACAGTTTCCTTAAATGTTTTACAGACAGGCACGTGTAGAGCCAGCTCTGTGACCTGCGGGGTCCTGATACTTTGTTGAACTGAATGAACGGTGGGTTGGTTTGTTACCGTTACACCAGCTAACATCCATCGTTATACTTATTATTCTGTTATACAGCTGAAACTGACTATACTGATTTATTTTATATTTTTCATTTTAAAGGTTAAAGGTCATCATTTGTCAAGAAAACGAACTTTTAATTTTTATCTGCTTCACTGGAGCTGAAATCACAGTAAGTTAAGCTAACGTTAGCGGCTAACTGACAGTTCTGTATTTCAACTGTTACTACTACTACTACTACTACTACTACTACTACTACTTCTTACCTACTAACAAAGTACTACTAACTACCATCTATTAACTGAGCGGTATTCTGACTGGAGTCTGGTTTAATTCGGCAGAAACCTTCTGCACAGAGCTGATGGTTTTTCGGGAAAGTCTCGGTGTTTAGACTGCATCTACAGCCAGCCTCGGTCGGAAAGAAATCTCCTTTAAGTCATAGTTTTTTAAAAGGAAGTTCGTAGTGAAGTCGAACAAATGCCGAATAGGAGAGTGGCTGTGGTGGAAGAAGTATACGTCAATTACTACTACTACGATACAAAAGTTTTACTTTAAAAATCTTGAGTAAAAGTACAGAAGTATTATCAGTAAAATGTACTCATTATGCAGAATGTCCCCCTTCATAGTGTTCCACTAACATTCCAAATGTGTATTAATCCGCAGCTGAAAATAGTCCACAACAAACAATTTATTTCCTTCTGTTTCAGTAACTTTTGCTAAAAACTACAGTGCCTAGCTATTTTAGGAACTTATTCAGCCCATACTTAAAACATGAAACTATACACACACACACACACACACACATTTGGGTTGTTTAATCTGTCGATAATTTAGATTCTCTGATTTTCTTAAAACAAGTAAAAAAAGATGAAATTGCAGTGAGAATATTTGTTTTGAATTGAAATCAACTTGTTTAAAAATGTTCCAGACAGAAGTGTATGAAACCAGATATATATATAACAATAAATCAGAGTTTAAGATGAAAGAGTCATTTTGAGATTCTGATTAGATCACTTTATAAAAGGTTAAAACTCTCCAACAGCCACAGAAATCATCGGACCAACATGTAGCGTCATGTACATTCAGTAATGTGTCTTTAATATAAAACAGGAAGCAGAATTCACTCTGTTATAATGTTAAATGATGAACCTGATTCACTGTGAGAAGAGGAGGCGTAAAGCTCTCTGGTCACCTGTTGTTTTTAAAGAGTATGTGGCCTCCTCCACCTGTGTGTCTTCAGGTGAGGCGTCTTCCTGACCTCCAGCATCTCCTTCTGTGGTTACATCATGGAGTTGGCGTACGTGTGTGAGTGGGAGAAACGTCCAAAGAGTACTCACTGTCCCTCCATCCCTCTGGTCTGCTCCTGGTCCTGCAGGAACCTGGTGGCCTTCACCACAGACCTGAAGAACGAGGACGACGATAAAGGTAAACACCTGCAGCACAGACACAGCCCCCCAACACACACACCTGCAGCACAGACACAGCCCCCCAACACACACACCTGCAGCACAGACACGCCCCCAACACACACACCTGCAGCACAGACACAGCCCCCCAACACACATGAAGCACAGACACTGTCCCCAACACACACACCTGCAGCACAGACACAGCCCCCCAACACACACCTGCAGCACAGACACGCCCCCCAACACACATGAAGCACAGACACAGCCCCCCAACACAGACACCTGCAGCACGGACACAGCCCCCAACACACACCTGCAGCACAGACACAGCCCCCAACACACACCTGCAGCACGGACACGCCCCCAACACACACACACACCTGCAGCACAGCAGGAAGTCATAGTGGTCCTTCTGTGTGTGTGTGTGTGTTTCAGATGTCAGTCACATGATCCACATCATCGACACCGAGCACCCCTGGGATGTTTACTCCATCAACTCTGGACACACTGAGGTCATTTCCTGTCTGGAGTGGGACCAATCAGGTGAGGTTTACACTCACAGGTGAATGTTCATTTTCTTCAGTAGTGATTCTCAAACCGATGTGGCCTCACCTGGGGGCAACTTGACCTAACCCTTTATTCATGTGTTTTGCAGCAGTTTGACGAGCAGTCGGGTGCCAGTCAGAGTTAAGGTGTGACAAAGATGATGTTTTTAGTTCTGTTCTGCTTGTGTGTTGAGGTTCGAGGCTGCTGTCTGCAGATGGCGACGGTCAGATTAAATGTTGGTCGATGTCGGATCACCTGGTGAACAGCTGGGAGAGCGTCCTGTCCAGCTCTCTGGACGGAGATCCAATCGTAGCTCTGAGCTGGCTGCACAACGGAGTCAAGCTGGCCCTGCACGTCGAGATGGTAACACTGACTGATGTATAGATATATGAAAATATATGAATACAAGTTAAATATATGGCAAATAATATGTCAGATTTATACATTATTGATAAAATATGTCATATGTTCACAGTCAGATATTCACCTGTAACCTGGTGAATAAATCATGGTTCCTTGTTTTCTCTTGGCTCAGTCGGGTTCTACAAACTTCGGTGAGAAGTTTTCTCGGGTGAAGTTCTCTCCGTCTCTGACTCTGTTTGGTGGGAAGCCGATGGAGGGCTGGTTGGCGGTGACGGTGAGTGGTTTGGTCACCGTGTCGCTGTTAAAGCCGGGTGGCGCTCTGCTGACGGCCAGCGAGAGTCTCTGCCGGCTCAGAGGACGAGTGGCGTTAGCCGACATCGCCTTCACCGGAGGAGGGAACATCGTGGTGGCAGCGACCGACGGCAGCAGCTCGTCCCCTGTCCAGTTCTATAAGGTCAGAACCAGAAGAACACCCAATTATCATGGTGACCTCTCACCTTTACTGGTTCCACCATCAGGATGAAATAAACACTGTGACGTTCTGTGTGTTCAGGTGGTGGTTAGTGTGGTGAGCGAGAAGTGTCGCATCGACACTGAACTGTTACCATCTCTGTTCCTGCGCTGCACCACCGACCCTCAGAGGAGGGAAAAGTACCCTGCTGTCACCCACCTCAAGTTCCTCACCAGGGAGAACTCTGAACAGGTAACCAGGAGGACCAGAGAGACCTCTGAACAGATAACCACTAGAACCAGAGAGAGCTCTCAACAGGTAACCAGAGAGAACTAGAGAGAACCACTAGAACCAGAGAGAAGTCTGAACAGGTAACCAGAGAGAACCACTAGAACCAGAAAGAACTCTGAACAGGTAACCAGGAGAACCAGAGAGAACAACTAGAACCAGAGAGACCTCTGAATAGATAACCACTAGAACCAGAGAGAAGTCTGAACAGGTAACCAGAGAGAACCACTAGAACCAGAGATAAGTCTCAACAGGTAACCAGAGAGAACTAGAGAGAATCGCTAGAACCAGAGAGAAGTCTCAACAGGTAACCAGAGAGAACTAGAGAGAATCACTAGAACCAGAGAGAAGTCTGAACAGGTAACCAGTAGAACCAGAGAGAACTCTGAACAGGTAACCAGGAGAACCAGAGAGAACCACTAGAAGCAGACTGAAGTCTGAACAGGTAACCTATAGCACCAGAAAGAACTCTGAACAGGTAACCAGAGAGAACTTGTAGAATCACAGAGAACTCTGAACAGGTAACCAGGTAAACCAGTAGAACCATACAATAGTGACGTTTTATTTCAGTTCTGTTCTGACAGATCTGAGAACAGTAGAACATGAAGAACAGATCAGAGTCGGTCACACAGAACCTTCAGCAGCTGCTGAACCAGAGAACCTGACAGAATGTGTGTGTTGCAGGTTCTGCTGTGTGCGTCCCATCAGAGCGGCAGCATCGTGGAGTGTTGGTCTCTGAGGAAGGAGGGACTTCCTGTCAACAACATCTTCCAGCACCGATCACCAGTTGGTAAGAAACACGAACTGGTTAAACTGGTTGTAACTGGTTCTAACTGCGGAAGTGATGATGGAACACAGTTCAAGTGTTTGATGTTTGACCTCTGACCTCCTTCCTGTGTCCAGTCGGGGAGAAGCAGCCCACCATCCTGAAGTGGAGGATCCTGACGACCACCAACGATCTGGAGCGAGTGTCGGCCGTCGCTCTGCCCAAGTTGCCCATCTCCATCTCCAACACCGACCTGAAGGTGGCGTCAGACACCAAGTTCTGCCCCGGACTAGGTGAGGAGAACTCTGCCTGTCTGTCAGCTGTGTAGGTGTGTCAGGAAGTTAGTACCTGGACCTGGACCTGGAACATATTGTTATTAGTTTCACGTGTTTAAATCAAAATGGCTGCTCTGAGAAACGTCTGTTTAGAGTCTTTGGACTCTGGGTGGAAACCAGGTCCAGGTCCAGGAGACATGGTGGACTATGTTTGTCCCAGTCTCTGTTTCAGCTTCAGGTTGAAGTCGTCACTAAGATCTGTGTTTCCTCTGACTGAGAGAAGAGGCGATCAACATGTTGATAGGTTGTCAGATCACTGAGATATTAACATTAATGAGCCCTCTGTTTCGCCTCTCAGGCTTCATTCAGGCTGCTGTAACTCTCTGATTGGTGCTATAAGCAGCCTGAGAGGAAGACCTACAGACAGTACTCAGGGCTGAAAAAAAACATGTATTTCTGGAGCTAAAACATTTGATCTATATTTTGATTTCTCCTGAGAAGACGGTAGAAACATCAACCAAAGACAAGGCACAATTTTGAAATTAGCTGCCCTTAATAAATGTTTTTTAACTAACTGATGGCTTTATTAATGGTTAATAAATTATTTTCTATTGAGTTATAGAGTTATATAATTCTATATATTATTAACATTTATAACTGCAGATCTGAAGGCTTGATGGAAAGTGAGAAACCCATTAGTGTTTCTGGATTACCAACATTTATAATATATACATTATTACACCTTATGAACTCTTAATAAAGGTAAGACTGATACAGGTGAAAAAAAGGGTCTCCTGACTTCACTGTGTCCCCCCACCTCTGAAATCAAACCTCAGACTTTTACATTTAAACCCACCTCACCTGCAGACTGTCTGTCTGAGAACCAGTTCTCTCTGTCCTCCTGTGTTTTCAGGTCTAGCTCTGGCGTTCCACGACGGCAGTATTCAGATCCTCCACCGTCTCTCCCTCCACACTATGGGGGTCTTCTACGGCTCCTCGTCCTCCTCTTCAGGTCAGAGACCCGGAGACGAGTCCGCCATCAAACGGCAAAGAACCGGAGGCCCCACCCTCCACTTCAAGGCCTTGCAGTTCTCCTGGACCTCACTGGCACTGGCCGGAGTCGACAACCACGGCAAGGTGAGGACACACACCTGGACACCTGGTGATGAGAGAGACAGAGAGAGAGAGAGAGGTGAGTTTAACATGTGGAAGAAACATGACACCTGTCACACCTGTACATCTAGATATATTTCAGGCAGTTGGCCTTTAGAGGAGTGGACCTGTGAAGGACCTTGAACTGTGTCATGTGAACTCACATTAGGACTTTAACTCTGATGATGAATCTGATTTGTGACGACTGAAGGGGACAAAGTTGGACTGGGTCTGTTCCAGTCTGGATCAGTAGGACCGGGTCTGTTCCAGTCTGGGTCAGTTGGTGTTGACAGTGTGTGATCTGTAAAGAGTCTAATCTGCAGTCGCTGCCAGTCGTTCTCACTCAGATTACCTGAAGTTGACTCAGCTCCAGTTCCCTGATGTAAAGATGAGTCCAGAGGCATGTACTACAAAGCAAGTTCAACATACCCAGGATCTCTTTTCGTTATCTGGCTTCAATAAACCTAACAATCGCGATCACGCTAAGCGGTCCTACGACGCTGGTTATCAACGCGATAAGTCAACCCAGGCTTTCCCAATCAAGCCATGAGCGCGTTCACATAAAAGGGGCGGGGTTTGCAGCATGTGACTAATCGCAAACATGGACAAGTGTACTGGCCGCAGAGCGGCATACTTCACAAATGAAGAGCAAACTATCATATTACAGAAATACGACGAATTTAAACACATCATCCAGGCTAAAAGTAACACAGTTGCAGCTGCCAAATGCAGGAAAGACTGCTGGCAAAAAATTGCCGACTGTGTGAGTAAGTTAACAGGCTTATATCACTGCCCCGTCAGTAGTAGTAGATCTGACTCTAATTACATTTGTATATTCCATTAAATTAATGTGTTGCTGAGATGTAGGCTATTCTTATGGTGTGTATGACAAGTGTAGCCTTATTCTTTCAGCTGCAACCCCTGTGGTGTAAAACGGACTTGGGAGCAAATAAAAAATAAATATAAAAACATAATTTCGCGGTAAATAGGTTTACATTCATCTCTTATACAGGTACAAGTACAAAGCTTTAGTGCTTCAGTCAGTCTCTGTTGTAGGACGACACAGATATACGACGAGAAACTATCTCTCATATAAAGAGTTCCTCTCACGATCCACGTACCAAGCTGCACTTCTTTTCTATTGGTGATGTCATTTTCCAAGAGAACTGATTGGTCAGTAGGCGGGGCTTTTGTTCGCGTTGATCTGTTATCTCGAACATAACCTGCTCCAGAGCAGGTTTGCCGTGCAGCATAAGTTACCATGGCGATTTACCCCGGTAAGAAGTGAACCACCGTCGTAGTACTGAAAACCCAGAGTTAAACCCGAAGTTACCTCGCTAACTGCAAATCCCACTTCGTAGTACAGGCCTCAGGTTTCTCTGTGAGCTGGTTAAACACCTTGTTGTTGTTGCTGTTGTTTCCTCCTCAGCTCCATATGCTGCGAGTGTCGCCCTCTATGGGTCAGGTGCTGGAGATGAACACAACACTGCGCCACCTGCTGTTCCTGCTGGAGTACTGCATGGTGACGGGCTACGACTGGTGGGATGTCCTGCTACATGTGCAGCCCACCATGGTCCACAACCTGGTGGAGAAGCTGCACGAGGAGTACATGAGGCAGAACCAGGCACTGCAGCAGGTCAGCAAGGCATGATGGGAGAACGGCGAGGAGGCAGTCGATCAGGCGTCTACATTAACCTGACACTTTAACTCATTTTCACTCTTCAACTGACATTACTGTCACTGATTACATACCAACTGACACTTCAACTATCAGCAGCGCTTCAATTTCATGTCAAGTTTCAGCTGATTTTATAGTTTACAGTTCAACTGGCGTATAATTGCTTTCATCTCTTACTGACAGTGCAACTGCCCACAGGGCTTAAACTGGAAACTAACAATTCAACTATTTCCAACTTACACTTTAAATAACACCTCAACTCCTTTTAATGCTTACACTGACTGACACTTCAACTAATTTCTTCTCTTCAGTTGACATTTCGAATAACTCAACTGACACTTAAACTGCTGTCACTGCTTACATACCAACTGACTCTTCAAGTATTTACAGTCCACACACTTCAACGCTCCAACTTTAACTGAAACTTACGCTTCAACTGACATTTCAGCTGCTTTCGCCTACTATATACGTACCTATATTCGCCTATACTAATCAACTATTCAACTACTTTCAGTGTATACATGCCCTTTAACATGCAAACATTTAACGTCTTAAGACACTTTAACTGTTTACAGTGTTTGCATCTGCAGTAAGTAAGTACACTTTTTTCAGGAAATTCAGCCTTTTTCTAGTTTCCACAGCAGTAAACTACACTTCCCATGATGCCTCAGTGTAGCTGTACGTCCCGTCTTTAAGCAGCGTGATGTCTGTCTCAGGTTCTGGCGACACGTATTGTGGCGGTGAAGGCGTCTCTCTGTAAACTCTCCACGGCAACGGCGGCTCGAGCCTGCGACTTCCATGCCAAACTGCTGCTGATCGCCATCAGCTCCACCTTAAAGTCTCTGCTGAGGCCACACGTCCTCAACACACCTGACAAGAGTCCAGGTGACCGACTGGCCGAGATCTGTGCCAAGAACACAGACACAGGTGAGACACTGACACAGGTGAGACACCTGAAGGACAGGTGAGAGAACAGGAGGCATTAAATATTGATAAGGGGGGTGATGATCTGTGATTGATCACAGTGTGTTTCCTCAGATATTGATAAGGTGATGATCAATCTGAAGACGGAGGAGTTTGTGTTGGACGGCCCCCCCCTTCAGTCCCTGCAGCAGCTCATCCAATGGGTGGGAGACTTTGTCCTCTACCTGCTGGCCAACCTGCCCAACCAGGTGAGCTAACGAGAACAGAGCTGGTAAGTTCCAGGTAATGAGAACTGATACTCAGTGTTCCTTCAGGGGGAACCACACAGAGTCCTTCATGTTTAAGTATAGGACCAGATAAAGGGAACCATCTAGAACCAAAAATATACCAAGAAACGTCTAACGACCCAACAGACTAGAACCCAGTAACTAAACTCCAGCTAGCAGCCACCACTTCTCCACAGGTTCAAAATCTTTCATTACCAATAAATTCAAATTGAAGTATCTAACCCCGGTAGATAGATTTGTGTGATAATAATAAAGATACATACAGTCACCCAGTCCTGACATACAGTTAAACTGCTGAGGATAAAAAGACAATAAAGCTAGAAGCTTATTTCCATTATGGTCCTCATAAGAAGGGAAACAGCTAAGATGTCAGATCTTCAGTTCAGACAAGACAGTAACACAACAACACACCAAACAGACCTGATGAGTTGTTCTCCTGCAGGGCTCCATGGTCCGGCCTGGGTTTGGCTTCATGAGGGACGGGGCGTCTCTGGGGATGCTGAGGGAGATGTTGGTGATGATCAGGATCTGGGGTCTACTGAAGCCCGGCTGTCTGCCCACCTTCACCGCCACCTCAGACAACCAGGACAGCATGCAGCTGCTGTTCAGACTGCTCACCAAGCTGTGGCTCTGCTGTAAGGAACTACCACCGGTTTATTGTTACTGATCCTGAACTGATCCGCTCTGAGAGGACTGAACCATGATCCCTCTTCCTCTGTTATCACAGATGTTGTGTTCGTTGTGTTAAGTTCATGTATCTCCCTCAGGCACCATGTTCACTGATTAACCGACTGTCTATGTCTCAGCTCGGGACGACGGCCCCCCTCAGGACCCTGATGAGAGTCTGATAGACGAGTGCTGCCTGCTTCCCAGTCAGCTGCTGGTTCCCAGTATGGACTGGCTCCCAGTTAATGACGGCGTCATTGTCAAGCTGCAGGGTAAACACCCACTCAGGCTGCAGTTTGGAAAAGCTTCGTCTCTGCCCGGAGTGGGCTCCACCGCCCCGCTGGAGGTCTTCACCAGGTAACACACACCTGAACCTGGACTCACTGAGTGGCTGCAGGTTGAACACACTGAGATTATCCCAGAAATCATTTGGTACAACAAACAAATCAAATAGTAAATGTTATAGCACCGATACAGATGTCCCAGTCCACAAACTGAAATCCACCTGAATGAAGCAAATCAGTGATAACAAGAGTTCTAAATGGAACGTCTTCATGGATCACATCATCTCAAACGTACGTGTACATCATAGAGCATATGTCAATAGAACAGTTCAAATGTGTGTCTATGAGGTGAAGAAGAGTAAAGCTGATAAACCTGAAACTGTCTACAGAATATCAGTGTTGTCATGTTCAAACCTGCAGGAATTCCTGATCCCGGATTCTGTTCTGTGCTGCGACTTTTCACAACTTCCTGTCAGGATTTATTTTAGATTGGTCTCCCAACATGTAGATCAGATCGGTCCTCTACTGATCTTCATTTGCAGTTGGATGATGCATTCAAGAGGCCACAGCTGCTAGAATTTAGTAACCATCGACTGAAAATCAAAACAAATATTCTGTGTACTAGTGATGTATTGACTGGGGCTGACCCGAATGCTTCAAAGCTTCTACCGTTGCCATGGTAATCGACGTCCAAATCAGTATTTGAATGCTGCGTATAGAAGGAGGGGAGACGTCAACCCCGTCTGTTCCATCCCCCCTCCATGGTCTCCAGAGTCAACCTGGCGAGCGTGTAGGGGGGTCCAGTGAGTCCTAGTACTGATCTGACTTTTTCCCTCCTGATACCAATTTAAACACCCACAATGTAAAGTTTATTACTCTCCACATGGGGGCGCTAGAGATCTCACTTTTGTATAAGAGAAGCAGGTGCTGAGTGGGAACAGCATCAACGACTGTTGACTTCCATTGTCATTTTTCTCATTTTGAAAACTGTCACGATGAAAACCCCTAACCCCTAACCCTAAGAGTCACTTTCCAAGATGCAACACGTACACACGAACGTGAACAGCAGTCATAGTGAAACTACGATCTGGTGGATCAATTAATCACTGATCAATCTGTTTCTGTGTGTGTGTGTGTAGGAGTCCCGGCTCTCAGAAGATGGATAACCTGCGTTGTGTTCATATGGGAGTTTGTCCCACTGAGGAGAGTAAGGCCTGCACCAGGTGAGTCCACAGGAAGTGATGTCACAGCACCTCACACACATCAGCAGTTATAACTAATCAAAAGTAATGATCAATAATGATCAGTGACATTGTCAGCAGATGATCGGATCTTCAGCTTCTCCTCTCCAACATCAACATGTTGGTAGGATTGTGTGGTTTTATTCAGATATTAAACCTGAATAATAATAATGATCATTGATTGGTCCGGCACCTGTCGGATCACAATAACCTTCAAACATCAAGAACAGGAATTAAGAATGTGTGTGTGTGTGTTCAGGTGCGGCTGTGTGACGATGCTTCGTTCTCCCAACAAGACAAACGCCATGAAGCAGTGGGAGCAGCGCTGGATCAAAAACTGTCTGTGTGGAGGTCTGTGGAGGAGGATCCCCCCAACACTCACCTGAACATCAGACACCTGAACATCAGACACCTGAACGCATCACACACCTGAACACATCACTCACCTGAACATCAGACACCTGAACACATCACTCACCTGAACACCACACACCTGAACACATCACTCACCTGAACACCACACACCTGAACACATCACTCACCTGAACACATCACTCACCTGAACATCACACACCTGGATGCATCACTTACCTGAACATCAGACACCTGAATGCATCACACACCTAAACACATCAGACACCTGAACACATCACACTCCAGAATGCGTCAGACACCTGAACATCACACACCTGAACGCATCTCACACTTGAACATATCAGACACCTGAACGCATCTCACACTTGAACACATCAGACACCTGAACATCACACATCAGACACCTGAATGCATCAGACACCTGAACATCACACACCTGAACACGTCAGACACCTGAACACTAGGTGGAGATCAGGTCAAAATATTCTGATATAAACTGTGTTTGTTCCATGTAATTGTTTCCTGTGAAAGAGTCTGAATGAAGTGAACTGGTCTGAGCCGGTCTGAACCGGTCGGGGGCTGTTCTGGACTGTCAGTTTTTCTACCTGTATATAAAGTTTGTTTTGTATTTTACTTTGTAATAAAACGGTCAAAATAAAAGCTCTGTTGGTCTTCACACTGGCAGGACTCTGTCACACCTGATCCTCCACCTGACACAGAATCTAAACACATCACACCAGCTTCACAGTAATGAAAACCTCCATCCGACCTCTCTGACTCCTGAAGGGTCCAGCAGACTCCTGAAGGGTCCAGCAGTACAGAACTGAGACAGTGAATCAGCACCTGAAGAGAGAAGCGACTCCAAATGAAAAACATGAATCAGTTGTTTGTGTTTAGAAACAGTTAATTATCAGAAATTAAAAAGGAAAGAAACAGGAGGCACTGATCACCTTCCATACAGCCACACAGGAACAGGCTTCAAACACCTCCATGTTTCGCCACCGCCTTTCTCTCTCTCCCACACACACACACTGTAACACACACTGCAACACACACACACCGTGCAGCAGCAGTAGCAGCAGCAGATCTCCGCCAGGAAACAGAAAGCGGTCGCAGATCTGCCTTATTTCAGGGAGAACGGAGCCAAACCGGGACTAACGGAACTAGAACCGGGACTACACCAGGACAACCAGGTAGGTGTGTCCGGTGTAACGGCTCCGTTAGCGGGTCCGGTTCTGCTGCTGCTGGAGGAGGAAACGTGACAGGAATCAAAGCGGATCTATGGTCTGAGGTGAGACCGACTGCTTTCTATTCTACTGTGCGTGCGTGTCTGTGTGTTCTGCGGAGCTGCATCCTCTGACTCATTTATTCAGCAGATCAACTGAAGCTGCATCAGAGCCGTTAGACAATAAAACACGAACAGACCCGGTATATAACTTCAGTGTGTGTGTGTGTGTGTTGGAGAATGACTGCAGTCCTTCAGGCAGCAGAACCGTCTACCTGTCTGTCTGCGGGTCTGTCATTTAAAACGTGTTTGAGTTCTGGTCTCTGATTGGTCGGATCTTAATTGGCAGCAGGAAGTGAAGCAGAGAGCTGAGGAGGTGTCTCACGTGACTGCAGCTGATGATGATGATGGTGTTGGTGATCCAGGTTGAAACAAGACATGAATGAGACTTGAATCCTGTAACTTGTCTGAAACAAAAAGCACACATTTATATAAATATACAAACATATGTACATATACTATATGTCTGTGTGTATATATGTGTACATATATATGTCTGTGTGTGTGTATATATATATACATATATACGTATATGTGTCAGAGGAGCGTCTCACTTTAGTTACAGGAGAAAACATTTCTTCATCATTCAGTTCATCTTCATAACAAACAGCTGATCCACTTTTAGCTGCATAACAACCAATCAGCATCCAGCATCAAGTTCAACATGTCCTTTAGACTTCTTCATCAGCAGAGTGTGTGTGCGCGCGTGTGTGTGTGTGTGTTGCAGGTTGATCAGGATGATGATGAACTCTGAGAAGATGAAGAAGAAACCTCCAAAGGACAGTCTGACTCTGCTACCATGTTTCTACTTCGTGGAGGTGAGAAGCAGCTCAGCTGATCACATGATCACATGACACAATAGGCTCGTTGGAGATGAGTCAGGCCTGCGCAGAATCGATCACCGGCGATCGCCGCACAATGCATGCCGGTTAGATTTGTGTCCGACTTGATCCCGACTTGCTCTGATGTCATGCACACGTGGACAACGATAACCTCACGAGATTGAGGCGGCCACAGTTTTTAGAGCCAGGTGCTGCAGGTGCTCTCCACCAACTGCAAGACCCAGGGCATGATGGGAAACGCCTGGCTGTCGCCTGGTCAAAGAGCTAATTGGCTCTTAATTTTGACCACAAAAGTCATGTTTTGTAGAAAATCCTAATTTTCGGTAATTATAATATTTAATGCTAGATTGTTGCTGTCAGACTGTCATTTTCAAACACAGAAGTTTTGAGGTTTTTTATTTAAAGTTTATTTTCTAATATTTTCTTAATATTCTTTGTGGCTGAGACAATAATAATATTGAATGGAGGATCTTTCTGTGTGTAACATCTTACTGAACATACCGCTCACATCATCGTCTTAATGTGAAACTCTACCTAATGTAACGTGATGTGATGTCCTCTCAGTTCACTCCACGCCCCCAGGAAGTGATCTGGGCTTTGAAGCCAGTCTGACATAGTGGCCAAACAGTGTAATTACAGCTTCCGGGTCATCAGGTGATGTACACTGGCCCAAAAGCCTTTTCCCCCACAGACTGACACTGTGACAGAGACGTCTGTAAATCAGATCTTTTTTTTGTGCTGCATCAACTTCAGTTCGAACTCTTAAACAGCCCTTATTTAAATCATGATGTCCTAAAAGTTGTAACCTTCACTAACAGCTGAATCCAGAGTTACAGAGTCGCTGTGGTTCAGGTGAGTGAGACTGGGAGGCGGGGCTAAAGGAAACGCTCCAGGTCATTTTATACCTGGAAGTCTTTTGACTTCATGCGCCGCTGAGCAGCTGTCATAGGAATGACGAGGCCCCGCCTCCGGAGCTGCATCCACTTCTCTTCATACGTCCAGGGTTCACTCTGTACTGTTGTGACTGTTGTGTGTGCAGCTGCCCATCGTGGCTTCTTCTATGGTGTCTCTGTACTTCCTGGAGCTGACTGACGTGGTTCAGCCGGCTCAGGTGGGTTTCCGCTGCCACGACAGAGAGCTCAGTATGCCGTATGTGGATGGAGGAGACGAACTGATCCCACTGCTGATGCTGCTGAGCCTCGCATTCGCTGGACCTGCTGCCTCGGTAACACACACACACACACACACACACACACACACACACACAAATACACTCGCAGCTGATTCATTTCCTGGAGTCTAACACCAACCCCACTTCAATTCCCCACTTAATCACTACTTCACTACCACTCAATTACTTAATACCACTCGCTTCTCACACAAACACACCCCACCGCCCCACCCCAACCCCAGCCTGTATTTGCTTCCTGTCTGACCCGTGAGGTTCTGAGGGTGCGTTTGTTTTGTGCATCAGATCATGCTGGTTGAAGGTCTCGTGTACTGCCTGCAGTCCAGACTGAAGCTCCGCAGACCGGAAGGAAGCATCAACGCAGGAGGCTGCAACTTCAACTCCTTCCTGAGGAGGACGGTCCGCTTCGTAGGTACGAGAACGACTACAACCTGCAACACCACCTGCAACACCACCTACCTGTCTGTCTCTCTGCAGGTGCTCGGTCTTTACACCTGTCTGTCTCTCTGCAGGTGTGCATGTGTTCGGTCTGTGTGCGACGGCTCTGGTCACTGACATCATCCAGCTGTCGACAGGTTACCACGCCCCATTCTTCCTCACCGTCTGTAAACCGAACTACACGCTCACCGGCGTCTCCTGCGACAGAAACGCTTACATCACTAAAGACATCTGCTCGGGACACGACCAGAACGCCATCATGGCCGCCAGGTGAGTTACCTGTTCATGTTGTGGTTCTGTTTGTCGTGACAGATGTGTTGAAGGAATTATTGATGACAGTGATTATTGATTAAAGTTTGTCTTTCTTTTGTCCCGACAGGAAAACTTTCCCTTCCCAGCATGCAACTCTGTCTGCCTTCGCTGCTGTTTACGTTTCCGTAAGAAAACTCATCATCATCTTTGTTCCAACCAACAGAACCTTTTTTTAGATTTTAGGCTCTCGGCCAGCAGGTTCCTATATTCTGTGAGACAGAAGAAGAAAGAATATAAAGTTGTGCAGTCTGTTTTATTGATGAAGACTCTTAAAGACTTTAAACTTGTCTGACTGAATAAAAGTCATCATAAACCCTAAAAAGAGATCACATGATCAAAGCTATGTGAGTTTATAGTTTCAGATATCAGTGAGTTAAATGCTAACTAAATGCTAACAGCTGGGCTAACTTCCTGCTCCTCACCAACTGATTTATTATAAATATTAATTTACTGTAATGAGAAGATGTTTCTAACATTAATGATCTCCTGGAGATTATAAAGTTGATAATATAATTTTAAAATGTAATTCAAACTTAATAATTGATGTAATGTAACGAATGATTTTATTGAATGAGTTTAAATGTGATGAATCCAACAGAATACTGATTGTTCTTAATGTGATGTTAATAATGTAATAATGTAATGTTAATAACTATATTAGCAGTACACTAATCTGTGGATGATCTGCTTTCAGATGTATTTTAATTCGACCATCTCCGACAGCACCAAGCTGCTGAAACCCGTCCTGGTTTTTGCTTTCACCATCGCGGCCGCGTTGACAGGTCTGACTCAGATCACGCAGCATCGCAGCCATCCCATCGACGTGTACGTGGGCTTCCTCATCGGAGCCTTCATCGCTGCTTATCTGGTGAGAACCTCTGGAGCCCTGATGGGAACAAACAGACACACTGAATCATTTTCTCAGTAACCAGGTCACAAAGTTAAAATGACACAGTTTCTCTCAGTTTATTCTTCCATCCTCTCTGAGCAGGAAACTATTAAAGTCTCTGGTCCTGTTTACAGAAATAACTACAGACCATCCACACCACACCACAACACAGACCAGATCATATTAATAACCGTATCCTCAGAGCCCTCACATGTAACACTGCAATTTACAGAAAGTGATCAGTGCAGCTGTTCCTGAGACTGGTGGTTTTCAGATGAAGTATCCAGACCAGGAGCAGGACAGCTGGTGTCCTTCATGATGTTGATGATGATGTCTTTTTGCAGCGAGGTACCTGCAGTCCTGGTGATTGTAGCTGCTGTCTTCACAGTCCTTTTCAGTTTGGACAGTCCTGTGCAGTCAGGCAGCCTCAGCTGTGCCCTCTTGAGGAGGCCCTTGGTGTTTAGGGCCCATGTGAGTCTGTGGTGTTTGTCCCTGAAAATTAAAACTGCCAACAATTTCATCAGATGACCCGTCGATGGAGAATAGTTCCCTCTGGTCTCCCTGAAGTCAACAGTGATTGTCTTATTGACATTAAGAGAGATTGTTGTCATGACAACAAAGGCCCAGGTCTTCCCCTTGGCTCCTATTGGCCGTCTCATCACTGTCAGTTATCACTGCATCATCAGCACATTTTATGATATAACTGCTGAACAGCAGGGGACTTGAGCTATAATCAATATTACTTATATTATTATTATTAATATTATTTAAAAGAAGTAAAGAACATGTCGACACAGAAACTTTGTGTCTCTGTGACTCTCAGCTCTGTGCAGCTGATCAAACAGTCCTGCTGTTGCCATGACGACGACATCAGTATTAAACAGTAGACTGATGGAGAGGAATATATAATTATATAGCATTATATAATCATCATTATGTAGTGTGTTTCTCTGTAGAGTTTCTGTCTAGAAGTGATTTTGATTCTGATCGGATCAATAAACTTTCAGGGTCTGAGAGGAAAACAAGTTTCAGCAATTAAAGTGTGACATCAGAGGATTTAAATATTTAAAGATGTTTTTCTTCTTCAGGCCTTTCATGCTGTTGCTAACTTCAAGTCCTCTGATGACATCACTCTGGCCCCGCCTCCCCTGCCCCCGAAGGAGGACCCTCTGAGAGTGCTGACAGAGCGGGGACACGAGTCCGTCTACAACAAGGGTCCTGCCTCCGCCTCTGAGAGTAACGATGAGATAGCGGCAGCTCCGGCCCCCATGGACCGGCTGGAGGGCTTGGGGCCGCTGCAGAGGGAGAAGGACTCCATGGGGAGCCTGAAGAGGGCCAGCGTGGATGTTGAGCTGCTGGCTCCTCGCAGCCCCATGGGGAAGGAGACCATGCTGACCTTCAGTAACACGCTGCCCAGGGCTAGCATGAATGTTAACGGAGTGCTGGGGGCCAACATGGGGCCGGAGGATCTTGTGCAGCCGGTGCAGCCAGTGCAGCCGGTGCAGCGGCGCCTGAAGGCTGTGCAGGTTCCCATGGACCCGATGCGTTCGCAGCAGCTGGTGTCAGAGTGGAAGCAGAAGTCGATGGAGATGAGAGGCCTGAGCGTCCGGGACGAGGCGGAGCGCGAAGCCAGCGAGGATGGCTCTGAGGTGGGCTCTGTGGGGACAGACGAGGGGGGGGCTCAGGTCCCCATCTACCAGCCTGCAGTGCAGTCTGGGAGGGCAGCCTCTAGTCATAACCCCACACCACCTCCGGGGGGCGCCAAAGCTGTGGCAACTCCCAGACCGCCGCAGATCCCTGAAGCAGGACCCCCGCCGGTGTCCCCAAAGAGTGCCCTGACCCGGGCCAAGTGGCTCGCCATCCGAGAGAAGACGAGTGGGGAGGGGTCGGCCCGCGGTGCCACCAACCAGCCGCGACTCATGCAGGTCATCGCAATGTCAAAGCAGCAGGGCCTCCTCCCCTCCTCCTCCTCGGGGGAGAAATCCTCTGAGACCACCTCCACCTGCTCCGGCACCTCCTCCACCACCGACTCTCCGCACTACCGCCCACTCTCTGAGCAGCAGCGGGAGGGATTGGGTATCATCACAGTGGATGCCCACGCCCCTCACCATCCTGTCGTACAAGCCCCACACCCTCCTCAAGCCCCGCCGCTCGCAGGTAACGGTAACCCATGGGAGTGGGCGGGGGCATCCAACGGGGGCGACCCACGAGACACCTACGACCTCAACAGCCTGAACCGGGGAGACTCTGCCGCCCGCGGCAGCAGCTTCAGGCCGCACCGATCCGCCTCGCCACACTCCGCAGTTGACCCCGACCCGGCCCTGCCCCCACCTCACCCTCAGGTGGAGATGTCAGCGGACGCTCAGCGCAGGGAGATGGCCATGAGACGCAAGACGGCTCTAGTTCTGTTGGATCGAGAGATTCGTAACCAGACTGAACAGGAGAACTATTATAAGAGTTTGCAGGGACGAAGGTTCAAAGATTAGTCTCTTACCTTTTCAAAACAAAAGCCTTATTTTGAAACTGGTCAGTAACAGCACAGTACCTGGACAGCAGTGAGGACCATGTTGCTATGTATTTCTTTGGCTTCATGTGATGGAAAGTTGGAGCTGCACAAAATGAAAGTTTCCATCCAGGAGGGTCAGGCTTGATTCTCGGTGGCTCAACACTCTGGATAGTTTTCTCTCAACATAACAGACGTGTTATCTGTGTTATAACAGAGTCAACGTCCAGGACTCCTGCAGTATCAGCCCTCTCTGTTTGTCCGATAGCAATAGTAATAATTCAGTTTTAAGCGCCTTTCATGTAACCCAAGGACATTTACATACAGAAAACAAGCAAAAACTACATTCATAAAAAGCTCGGCTAAAGTGTCTTAAGTATAAACTTAAATATAGAATGTCCCTCGAACTTGATAGGGAGTCTGCAGATGTTGTAGGGTGGGGCTGATGCTGTAGGTTGGGGGGGTTTGGTGTGAAGGTACAGGTGTGTATCATCAGCATAGCAATGAGTCATGACATCTGTATTTGTGATCCAAAGGAAGCATGTAGATGATGAAAAGTAGTGGTTCGAGCACTGAGCCTTGGGGTACCGTTGGTTAACAGGGGCAGGATGCCAACCCAGGGCACATTCTCACGACATGGGTGGTTCTGGAACCTTGGTGATGTGAGTAGTGAGTACTTGCAGGTCTTGCGGTGGCAACCATAGGCAGTGCTTCTTATTTGGCAGAGTAGGGATTTGTAAAATTGGATAGTTGCTCAACGGTCAGCGCAGTCAAGATGGTTTCCAGTTGGTCAATGCTGCAGATTTGCATGTCAAAGTTCATCAAAGTTGAACTCCATGTGAAAGCAACTTTTCTTACTCAAATTCGCTAATTGCAGCCATTTTATTTATAGATTTTGGTCTGAAATTTCACAGTTTTTAATGCTGGTGTGACCGGACGCTTCAGGCTGGAAAGCACTTCTCCAGGCTCCCAGACTTATGCCACATGCAGAACTTGCTCTGCTATTTTGGACTGCTTTTGTTGACGCAAAATCCCAGAACAGCACAAACTTGTCAAACTTTGCTTAATGGAATTGTATTGAACCACCAAACCAACATGGAGGAAAGCCAGAGGCCTGTATAATGAAGCCAGTTCAACATACCCAGGATATTGTAACGCTGATTACCCTTAGCGTTAACTACAGTTACAAGATTAAAACTAATTTTGGGACGAGGGTAAAATAAGAGCGTGGGGCAGCTTCATCTGTCTCACTTGGTCTGCTTTTTATTAATGTTTGCTTCAACATTAGGATAACGGAACAACGTGATAGATCATCTCACTGTCTTACATCGTATCACTCCACCACTCTTAACCATCATTAACATCACAGGCAAGGTGCACCATATCATGTAGTCCCCGAGCAGCATACAACATATACACAGATACATACATATGTGGTTACCATTAATTAAATAATGCAATAATTAAATCTGAGAAGGTAATCTCTAAAATAAATCTTCACAAAACTAAATCTCATAATATCTTTTCGTTATCTGGCTTCACTGAGCCTAACAACCGCGATCACGCTAAGCGGCCACACAATTGTGGTTATCAACTCAGTCAGTCAACCCAGGGTTTCCTGATCTAGCCATGAGCGCGTTCACATAAAAGGGGCGGGGTTTGCGGGGTTTGCTGCATGTGACCAATCACAAACATGACAAGTGTGCTGGCAGCAGAGCGGCATACTTTACCAACAAAGAGCAAACTGTAATATTAGAGAAATACGAAGAAGTTAAACATCATCCAGGCTAAAAGCAACACAGCTGCAGCTGCTGAATGCAGGAAAGATAGCTGGACTGTGTGAATGTGTTAACAGGCTTACAATATCACTGCCCTATCATACTTACTTTCATATCTTCTAAGTACAACAGGTACAAGGCTTTAGTGCTTCAGTCAGTCTGTTGTAGGATGCTATCAGGATACTAAAGCACAGTGACATGGCTTTGACATTGCTGCAGCCAACAGGAAGAAACTGAAATGAAGAAGACAGGAGGGGAGTACAGTCCTGCTGAGGCGCTGGCCCACTGCAATAATGAGGGTTGCCCGTTAAGGAAAGGGGTGTCTGATCAGACCCTGGTGGAAGTGGCAGCTCCCAACAGGTCACACTGGTACAGGGTATGTGTCAATGTGTCCATTATAATCATCAGTAACATCACAAGTGTAAACCAGAATCAAATATTTTGTTCTGTAAGCCTGAACAAAGCCAAAATATTTGGTTTACGCCGGGTCTCCCCTCGTCCAGGTCCTACTTCCTGAGGGTCTGGTTATAATGCAGAGTTTGGACAAAACCAAGGTATCTGATCTGATGGTCAGCAGGTCCAACAGCCATCGGGGGACACTAGTCTGTTAGTGTCCATTATTCACCCTCCATTAGAAAAAATGACTTCCTGTCTCTGTTATTCCACAGCGTGTGTGCGGCGTAACATACATGGGGTCTTTCAAAAACATTTGCGTGGCAGTTTCTTTTGTATGTTGTATAAAAACGTGGAAAATGATCTTTGGCAGGTTATTAAACACGTACAGACTGCAGGTGACAACAACACTGACAGCACGAATACTCACAGTGATAAAATACCTTCTTCTACCTGAGGACCAGAACCATCCGGTCTGACCAGAACCCTCCGGTCTGGGTCACTGATCCATCAGAGAAGTCATCTGAATGATGGATTAGCTTCATCTTTAGTGGAGAGGCGACCGTCCACAGTGTTGAGCCACCGAGCAGGAAGCTCAAGTTTCCATGGCAACTCATTCTGTGAATAATCTGAAGTTCAGAAGTAAAAAGAGCACAGACACGATTTTAAAGATTCATTCTGGAAGCACAAACATGCAACAAACCTGAAACCTGCAATGGAGCTCGTGTTGTTTCCTGTAGAGAACTGATGGCTGGTTTCCAGTCAGTGAGAAAATAAAGATGAAAAGGCTTCTGCACGTCGTGGCGGCCATGTTGGAGGTCTTACACTGATTGTATATTACCTGGACGAGTGTGTTGTTGCCTTTCCGTTGTGATGGCGTGGTTGCTATAGTGATTCTCAGCATGTTTGTTTGTTTGTGTGCTGCTCTCTGATTGGTTGAGACTGTGTGTGTGTGTGTGTGTGTGTGTGTGTGTGTGTGTGAGTGTGTATTTATTAAGGATGGACCAATATGAGATTAAATATTTATATAGATACTTATATTTAGAATTTAAAGATACACTCACTGGTTGTTCCAGCTCCCCAAAAAGATCCTAAAACACGTTGACTTGATTTGATTTATCTGCTGATACAAATCGTCTGTTTTCTTTCTTTAACACTAATATTCAGTCACAGAAATCGAACAGGAGCTCTTAGAGTAAATCATAAAAACTGTCTGCCTGCCTCTGAGCTTGTTGAGGCTCTGAACCCAGATCAAGGAGTGTATCTGTAAATCTGAAATATTGATGAGCCAGTCCTGGCTCTGTCCCTGCTGTTAATGTGTCTGTGTTGTTGCATGTGTCTACAGTTTGATTTCAAATCATCCCTGAGATACAGAGAGAGCGGAAAGGATGACGTTTCCATTTGAATGTAAAAACACGAAGCATCGTTTCTCTGGAATCTGTACATGTTGTGAGTTGATTCTGTCAAAATAAGAGTTCAGTTTGAGACTGAAGTCTGGATGCTGCATGCTCTGTGGTTGTTATGATGGGAGTTCAACATTAAAAGTTATTATTGATCACTCAGTCTTTACAGTTATTTCAGCTCCAGTTTATAATCAGTGTCTTTTTAAAGCAGTCCTTCACTTTGTTCTGTCTTCCTTTAAATTATAATCCAACATTTCAGAAAACACATTCATTAAGGCCCGGGATCAATCAGTCTGATCATGTTTAACTGTCAGCAGGTACCAGTACCAAGATCTCATCAATATCAGGTGGTTTCTCAGAGTTTTTATCTCATGGATACAAGTTAGTATCTCTTAATGTTAAAAGAAACTTTGTTTTTATTTCAAGGTTTCTGATGAAGGAATAAAATATGATGAAGAAGTTTGTTTCCTCTTGAACTCTTCAGGTTAAACAGCCTCCGATTCTTTTCTTCCTTCAGTTCCTTCATGATTTGAGCTTCCTGGAGGTTCCGCAGGGCATCTGGTTCAACCGGCCAATTAGTGTTGAGAGATTAAAGACCTGTGAGATGTTCAGAGTCAGACAGACTGTGGGAGATTTCCCTCTCAGCCTCCAAAGGACAAAAAAAACCCTTTCTGTGGCAGCTCAGTGTCTCCTCAGCTGCTGTGGATTCTCAACATTTGAATGTTTTAGTCCATTTTCTCTCATCTTCATCATCTTCATCTTTAGTTGGGAACAGACTGAATATCAACAGATCACATCACAATGTTTTTCTTCTGCTTATTATATATACTGTTTATAAATCCTTCAGTTAGCATGGCTCTGTACAAGCTGAACTCCCATCCTAAGATTAGACAGGAAGTGGAACTCCTGCTGACTGACTCTAACAGAGGAAGAAACGGACTAGCCTAGCAACATTAAGGCTACAAACAACCCATAATGCAACAGTCTGTAGTCCGTAGGAGCTGCAGTTACTCTCTCTGTCCCTGAATATAAGACCACTCCTCCTGTCTCATACAGAAGCCAAGATGGTGACAGGAAACAGGAAGTCGTCCACCTGTCATACAATGATCTCTTCAACGTTCCACATCTGGAACAAACATCTGGATTCTTTCAGTCAGCTCACAACACACACACACACACACACACACTCTCGCTGTTTCATGTCCTGCACCTTCAGGCTCATTATGCAGTTTCCACGGCAACAGTGTTGATGGCTGATAAGAGCTCCAACACACACACACACACACACACACACACACACACACACACACACACACACACATTATGGTGGAGATTTTTATTCCTGTTTGTCTTTTGTTGGTGAGTTTATTAAAGCCTGTTTATATTCATATATATAATATAATGTAATACAATTTAATATAATATAATATCTACGTGTTGTGTTCAGTGTTATCGAGGACATTGGATGTGAGATGTTTCCTGGACCCAGTCTGGACCCTCAGAATGAGGACCAGACTGAATGTGAAGGTCTAAAACTCAAACTGGTCCTCACAAAGATAGACAGACCAAAGCAGACACACACCTCTCCTTTCTCTCTCTTTTCTTTATTTCCTGGAAGTCACCCAGCAGCAGCGTGTTGCCATGGCAACAGCAACCAGGAATGTGTGTGTGTGTGTGTGTGTGTGTGTGTGAATGTGAGCAATTTATCTTTTTAATAGCTTGGTGTGCAAACGTGTGTGTGTGTTTTCCTGATTACAATTCTTTTATTTTGAAGGAGCTGGATCAGAGTCTCTGGTGTAGTGATCTGATTGGATGACAGCAGATTCCTGCAGACTGGCAGATGGCGCTCCCTACAGGCTGCAGAGACCACTACAGACCACATCCTGATGATTATCTATTCCAACCATACTGCTAATACTACTAATACTACTTCTAATACTGTTAATACAACTACTTCTACAATTACAATTAGGACAAGTAGATTTGGACATTTCCTGTTTGAACATCAATAAATGATTCTAATCATTAAACAGGTGTGTTACAGGTGTGTTACAGGTCACCGTGTCATTAAACAGGTGTGTTCTCCCACCTGTCTCCTGGTGACCGGTCCACCTGCTGCTCAGTGGGAACTGGTTTTTGGTATTTAGTCTTAGAGCCCCCCCCACCCCCAGATTTACAGACAGACTGATAACTGACAGTTTGAACATCTTTTTTATTCTTTGTGTTATTTTTATTATCTCTAGATGCATCAATTTCAAATCAGGGAAACAATCAGAAACTTCCTGTTGTGCTGCGTCAGGTTCAAAACTTCATCACTCGTCTTCACTCACTTTAACTCTTTATTTCTGCAGCTTTCATTTCTTCTCTATGAATCAGGCTTGTTGTCTCTGTTTGAGGCTCTACTCAGCTGCTGGCAGCTGATTGGACAAGGAGAGGGGCTTTCATCTTTAGGACCAATCAGCAGCAGCCTTTTCTTTGGAGTGTTCCAGTTTAAAACCATTTTAATGCATCTGAAGAAGAAAATCAGACAAACATCCTGTTAGTGAAGAGATGTGCCGTCTGAACTAACAGAAAGAATCAGAGGAGACACCATGTTCTCCCCCCTCCTCCCCCCCTACAGGTCCTGGTCCTGGATCTAGATCTGGTCCTGCTGGTCTCACTGGTCCTCCTGGTTAGCAAACACTCCGGCCTCCCAGCGGAGAGCGCGCTGGTTTTTATGTCGAATAACTCGAGTCGACTCAACGACCTGAAAACAGATGAGGTGAAGAGACAAAGAGACAAGGAGACAAAGAGACAGACAAACAGACAATAAGACAACAAGGCAAAGAGACAAGGAGACAAAGAGACAACAAGGCGATTAGCTCACATCAGAGTCTGTGTGGTTTAATTATGTTAAACATTAAATACAGGTAGTTAACAGGCTGGTTATCAGGCTGGTTAACCTGCAGTAAGTGAAATTAAGTCAGGTTGTACCTCATTGTTCACGTCGTCAACCGGCTGGATTCCTGCGTACTGAAAAGAGAAACTCGCTGTTAAAATCATCTGGTGGTAAAGTCTGATAACAATTTTCCATCCCAGCTCTTATTTTGGTAGTTTTTAGTGTTTTTCCTGTCAGTTATAATAAAGTTTTAATCAGCAGATTAATTTCAGAGTCTGAAACCAGTTTTACTTCGATATCTGAACCAGTACAGAAAGTCTGCAGGGTCCAGTTTCCTGTGTCTGTGGTCACAGAACAGAAACGTTTCATGAATCTGAACCTGAACCTGACGAGTCCAACTTTATTCTGACAGGATGAAGCACAGAACCTCCAAAATAAGAGCCAGGAAGTACTGATGACTCACTGAACTCTCCTCCAGTTTCAGCTGGACTCGTCGCTCCTCAAAGTCCTGCAGCAGAGTCTCTGTCAGACCCCTGAGAGGAGGGGGGGCTGGCCGGACCACCACGGAGGAGGAGGAGACAGGACGAGAGGAGGAAAATGGGGGAGGAGGTGAAGAGGTCCAGGGCTGAGCAGTGATGAAGGAGATGGAGGGCAGACGGGCGGAGGGACGGGGGGGCGGAGAGGACACACTGACGGGTTTATCTGAAACACAACAGGGAGGAGAATACATGAACGACATCATGAATGACATCATGTGTGACACAGTGTGATGTCAGCTGAACTGAAGCGGTGACCTCTGACCTCGGGTTACTGATTTACACAAACTGCAGCTGAACCACCTGAAGCTGCTGGACTTTGTTCTCTCTTTAAGTTACTCATTGTCTCCAGTATATATGTGACAAACAGCAGCATCCACACCAGACTCCATTCAAGTTTTAGTCCATTTACTAAACATCCTGTTTACTCGCCGTTCCTGATTGTCATTTTCCAAATCATCCACTGATTTCTTTCTCTGCCGTTAGTTTCTCTGAAGGTCAACCTGCAGACTTGAATCATCACAGTCAACATCACGTCTGTTTTATTTCACTGCAGCTTCACTGTGTGCTGAAACCTGCTTTCTGGGTCGCTGCTCAAAAGGTTTCTTTTGTTTTGAAACTCTGACTTTGTTTTCCCTCTCACCACCATGTTTGTCAGTTAAACTGGGTTTAGTGGAGGTTAGGGTTAACCAGGAAGCAGAACCACCAAGGCTGAGCCTGATAGGCCAAGACACCTGTCACTCAAGACACAACAAGCTGAATTATCTTCTTAATGGAACTTTTATTGTGTGCACTGACTTTGTGTATGTAGAGAAGTTGGAGGTTTTCTCATTCACTTCAATGCAGTCAGAGCTTGATCACAGCAGCATCTAGTGGGCATAAGGGAAACTGCTAATCGGTTGAAGAACCTGGTGTGTACAACTTTGGCACAAATAAAAGCAGCAATTGATCTGTCTGCAGGTTCATTTTCATAGAAAATAAATAAACCAAGAACGAGTGACATAATCTTCCTCTTTCAGTTTAATTCATAAGCGATAAAACACCATCGCTTATTCCAGTACGCTCAGTTTGCTGCTATAGCCACACATTGTCTGACCAGTAGCTTATGGCGGCTAATGTTTGCAAACTCTACTATATACTATACATTACAGCCTGATCAATATATCGGCTGATATTGGCTTGTTGCAGATATATTGGTATCTGCATATATGTCTGCTGATAAATGTGAAGAAACTGGAGTAGAGAAATGTTTAGAAACAGCGCCCCCATTAAGTTTGTCCACCAGAGACACCAGTTCATTTTAAAACTGTAAAATTATTTATAACTATTTATTTAAATAGTTTATTTATGTTCTGGGTTGTGTAAATAAAATGAATATCAGCTGACTCATTTTGTTCTGAATTTATAATTGTTTTTAAACTTGTGCTGCTGATATATATATTCACATTTCAATGTTTTTATCACAAAAGTAAAACAAGACATTTGAAGTCGGTTAGATTAGCTCAATCTGATATTTGACAGTTAACTTAATAAATCATTTTAATAAAATGTTATTTTTGAAGGTTATATTACAGCCTGTGATGCTACAGTGACTTCCTGTTTACATGGTTGACAGCTCCTGATTGGACAGCGCTACAGATGTTTCCTGTAGATAGTGAATCACTAGTTAGAAACCAGCTAGTAGTTACTGAGAACTCAGGAAGGATTTTATGTTTTAATGTAGTGCAGATTTATGAAGAGCTGGTGCAACACAGTCCATGTGAGCACAATTTGAACTAAAGTAATAAAGGTGTAAAGCTGCCCCCCTCCCGTTGCCTGGATGGTAATCCAGCCTTGATAAGGACTACATACCTGTGTTTACAGGTGAGTAGAACTGACTGACGGCCATCTTGGTTGCCTGTTCCACCAGAGGAGCTGGAGAGAAGAGCTGTCGATCATTTTCCTCCCTGGACTCCCTCAGGTCCCTCAGCTCCTGCTCCCGTCTCAAGGCCTCCTCAATCTCCTTCTCGATGAAATCTGGAGCTCCTTGAACTCTGAACTGCAGGCCGGTGGACTCCAGGTTTTCCCTCCAGGACCGAGGTGTGGTCAAGGTCGTGTCACACCAAGGTGTTGGTGTTGGGGAGGATGGAGAGGAGGAGTGGGAGGATGAAGAAATCGTTCGATCTTGGTGGAAACCTCTTCTGTCCTGGACCTCGGAGTCCCTCGCAGAGAAGGAAGAAGGAGCTGAACTCATTTGGCTGATGTACAACTTGGTTCCTTGGGGGTGTCGATGAGGACAGCAAGGTGATGGGAAGATTTCAACATCTCCAGACTCAGACTGAGGTCTTTCTTCTGTCCTCTTGTCCTTGTCTTCTTGGTCAAACTCCCTCTTTATGTCCTCCAGCTCCTGTGGAGGATCTCGGTATCGTCCAACAATCCCTCCCTGCTGCTGAGGCTCCTCCTTCCTCTGGTTCTCCTTCTGGATGTCACGCTGGATGATGAAGCTGACTCGATTCTTCTCTTTGGCTTTGATGGGCATTAGCGGCGACTGTAAACGTTTGGTTTTGATCTCAACCATTTCTGCTCTGCTGTCGCTGTATTTCAGCCCTCGAGAGCGTCGTAGGTTCTCCTCACGTTCCTGAGCTAACCGGATCTCCCTTTCAATTGGGGTCTCATAGTCGCTTGTGGACTTACTTCTCCTGTTCTCTGCTGGAGTGTTGTCATTGAACGCACCTTCGCTGCTGGTGTAGCCGCCGCCCACCTCCACTGACAGCTCCTCCAGGCCAGAGTCCAGGTCCTCAAACACACTGCTCTGCTGGCTGGGAATCTCCTCAGTCCGGCACACTGTCACCTTCCTCTCTGGGTAGGTCTCATCTTCTTCTGATGGTTTAAACAGCGTTGTATCTTCACTAACCTTCACGCTGTGGTATGTCTCCACCTGCTTTGACGAGGACACATCAGGATCTGGCTGCAGAGACATGTTCAGATGTGTTTTTGAAGACCTCAGAGGGTTGAGGAGTGCAGTCAGCCGGTCCTGCTCCATTTTCAGGAACTGTTGTCGGGCAGCGCTGAAGTTGATCTGCTCCTTGTCAATAGTCCCAGGCTCAGCAGGGTGGAGAGGTTCTGGTCTGGAGCTGACAGGACTGTAGCTCACACTGAAACCTTCAAGCAGTTTGTTTGTAGATCTGCTCAGATGCAGATTCTCCAGCGCACTCAGCTGATCTGTGAATGTTGGGTTTTTCTTTGGTGCTTGGCTGTGAATGATCTCCTTCCGAAGCCTCTTCTCCTCTTCCTCCTGGACCACTTCAATGCCGTTGTTCAGATCCACTTTGTACTGCGAGTCTCCGTTGCTCTCTGAGAACAGACTCTCTGGCTTCCTGCTGCTGGTGTAGGTCTGTAGTTTGAATCCCTTCTCCTCCTTCAGGGTCGCCAGCTGAGCCTGCCGCTGCGGTGAGACCATCCAGGCTTCATTCAGCTCAGCCTCGGGACTTGTCGGATCCTCCACAAAGGAGTAGAAACCGCAGTGAGAGCTTGAGCTGCTGTTGGGACTGCTAGGGTTGCTGGGGCTACTGGGATGCCACTCATCACTGGTGCTCCCCCCATCCTGCGTCACTGCAACCTGTCGGGCCTGAACCACCATGTCCCTGGACCCATCACCCTGCTGTGAGGAGACGACCTCCGAGGAATGACTTTGACCGACAGAGATGCTGTCGGAGGTGAAGACCAGATCGTCCAGGTTGGGGGCGTCGCTCCAGGCGGGGCTGGCGATGGTACGCAGGTCTGAGGGTTGCAGCAGGGGGGAAAGAGGCTTCAGCACCCACCTTCTTGGGGTGCTGTCCATGGCTGCAGGGGGCACTGTGGGGCCGGCGGGGAGCAGAGGTTCTGAATGAGGAAGACGCTGAACAGAACTCGATGTTTGGAAACTCTGAGGAGTTAGAAAATCCTGACAGTCGCCTGCTGAGAGTCTCTGAAACAACCGAGAGGACAGGTCTGTTACTATGGAAACAGCTGAGAGGACAGGTCTGTTACTATGGAAACAACAGAGAGGACAGGTTGGTTACTATGGAAACAATAGAGAGGACCGGCCTGTTACTATGGAAACAACAGAGAGGACAGGTTGGTTACTATGGAAACAGCTGAGAGGACAGGTCTGTTACTATGGAAACAACAGAGAGTACGGGTCAATTACTATGAAAACAGCTGAGAGGACAGGTCTGTTACTATGGAAACAACAGAGAGGACAGGCCTGTTACTATGGAAACAACAGCATCAGGTTACAATCCCTCTGTTCTGCAGAGGAGTCAGCTCTGCATGAGGTAATATTAAAAAACTACAACATGACAAAAACCCTTGCAAAGCATTGTGGGATTCAGAGGTTTTCAGATCAAAACGTTTACACATTTATTTTGTAAAGTACGGCAACTCCTCATAAATCTGACAGTAACTGCAGCTGTCAGATTAATGTAGTGGAGTAGAAGTAGAAAGTAGCATAAAATGGAAATACTCAAGTAAAGTACAAGTACCTCAGAGTTGTACTTAAGTGCAGTACTTAGTGTACTCAGCTGTGTTTTCTGGTTTGGAGGAAATAAATCTGAGGAATGTCAATAAAGTTTATCAGAGCTGATCGATCAGTGATAACACAGTTTACAGCGTTGCTCATAAAGTCAGGACACGTTACCACAGCAACCACTGCGTCATCATACTGGTGAGTCTGTCATAGACACGAAGACACGGAGTTCACGAACCCAGACATGAAGGATCAGATCTGTCTTTCACATGTTGTCTATTATTGGCCAGATTCGATTCATAAACATTTATTTATTAATGAAAATACGTCTCAGCTGAGAAATAAATCCAATAATCTAATAAAACAATCTGCAGGTTTAAAGCTGTCACTTAATATTACAAAATCTAATTTGATGTTAATCAAAGGTCGCAGTCGAGTTGATCATTATCAGTTATAATTAAATCAGCAGGAAACACTTCACTTTCACGTTCACTTTACAAACATCTTATATATATATATAATTTACATTATGAAAAGTTTTACAGCATTGAATTAATGGATCAGTTTCCTGAGGTTCAGATTAATCAGAAGAATCTATAACGTTTAATGATCGTCAGTGTGTTCCGATTAATCCGTTTTTGAATTTGATCATTAATGATGCCTCAGTTGCTGTTGCTATGGAACAGAGGCCAGTCAGAGATGTGAATCAGAATGGAAGTGAATTCAAAACACGTCGCCATGGTTACTGAATTCACCCACAACAATTTAAAAGTTAATTAATTTCCAGTTTTCTACAGCGTCATCTTTAGCTTCCAGCTGCTGTCAGCGGAGCACAGGACAGAATGAGAAGCTCTGTGATTGGCTGTTTGTTAGTGAAATGCATCTTGGGAGTTGTGGTTGACTTCTCTCCTTCAGTTTTTATATCCACAGGCTTCTTGTAGCTTTGACTTTTTATGACTGTCAGTCACTAACACTATTTATGAGCAACAGAAAGCAGATGGAGATATCAGACGATGACGACACAAACAGACAGATCAAATGTTAAATTCATCTGTGTGTTAGTTTAATTCTATATTCTTCATTTAAAGCCCCTCAGTTAGCATGCTGCAGCAGTTTGCATGCTACAGCAATTAGCATGTTGCAGCAGTTAGCATCCTGCACCAATTAGCATGCTGCAGAAGGGAGGAGCCGCTCAGTTAGCAGTTAGCATGCTGGTGGGAAACAATCTTCAGGTTTACAGATTCTCATCATCTGAAGATGCTTCTGAGAAACGAGGCGGCGCAACACAGGAGAGCCAATCAGATGCTTCAAATCACGCCACATAGACAAACACAGGTGTGTCTGTTATAGGTATTAGCATTATAGCATTACAACATTATAACATTAGCTCAGTGTGTCTGTGTGTCAGTGATAAGCCCCGCCTGCAGTCTGACTGCTGCTGTCAGCTGATAACACTCACTCCGGTTGTTTATCAGACAGACACACAGGCAGACAGGCAGATAGACAGACAGACAGACAGGCTGAACTACAGCTCCCACAGCTTCAACAAGAAGAATCGACAGAAAGAAGGTCAGAGGTCAAAACAAACCCTGAGGATGAAGAGAAACTGTAGCTCTGCCTGTCTGTCTGTCTGCCTGCCTGTCTGTCTTACATCTGAACATGTGAATGAGTCCAAGGTGTTTCCTGCAGCACCCTCTTCAGCAGGCTGTGTGTAGTGATCTCTGCAGCCTGCAGGAGGCGCTGACAGCAGCTCACACTGACTGTTTAATGTTTCTAAACTGTTGTTTGTATTTTCATGTGACTTTTGTAATAAAGTAGCTTTAATGTTCACTTTGTTCTGAAGTGATCAATATAAAACGTTACAATAATTAATTTTCAAAACCTTCAGATGAACATCAATAAAACTGATCATCAGTGATGTTATATGAATATATATTATATGATGTATTAATATACATTACATTATTTAATAATGTATATTGTTTGATGACAGAACAGATGAGTTGCTGTGGTCAAACATTCAGTCTGATATGAAGCTTTTTCTTCTTCTTGTTTTTAGTTATTATTATTAAAGATGATTTTGTTATTAAGATATTATTTTTCATGAAAGCTGTGTCTCTTACCTGAGCTCAGTTTCCTGTCAGCAGCAGCAGAAACTCTCAGACTGAATAATAACTGACTGATGTGACAAAGTTCAGCTTCTATCGTCCAATCAGAGACCCCGCCCACCCCACACAGGCCCCACCCACTCTGACACACACACACACACACACACACACACACACACACACACACACTTCTATATTGGTGACAACACGTGAGCTTTTACTAAAATGTGACAGAACCAACAAATCCTGCACACTATTGATCACCTGAACTCCTCAGACCTTCACCAGTTAAAATATACAGCACCAGTAATATTATATAATATCTACATATATCTGTGAAGCAGGCTGGCTCTGTTAGTAACTGTTCATTCTTAGGCCTCATACACTGTTCTTGTCTTTTTGTATATTTATCATCATTTGACATTTAAATGTTAAATGTTGCATGATACTGTTCCACTGGTCCTCTTACTGGATGTGACTCACATCAAATGTTGGATGCAGAGCTGCTTTTACTTGTGATGGAGTATTTTCACTCAGTACTGCAGTATTAGTACTTTAGTAACTTCTTCCTGCTCTGCTGCCGGCTGACAGAAAGATAAATAAACGGTAACTTACCCAGAGATCAAAGTCTGAAACCTGAACATGGAGTTTATTTTAATATTTAAAGCTGCTCATCACTCAACAGACCTCCACCTGTCCTCCTCCCGTCCTCCACCCATCCTCCACCCGTCCTCCACCCGTCCTCCTCCCGTCCTCCACCCGTCCTCCACCTGTCCCCCACCTGTCCTCCATCACTAGACTTCTGGTGTTTTGAAGTCGACCATCTGTCTGTCTCCCTCTCTGTCTGTCTCCCTCTCTGTCTGTCTGCCTGTCTGTGTCTGTATCTGAAATCTCACCTTGGTGTCCTGGTCCAGACTGTGACAGAGAACCTGCCATGGAGGAGTGTACCTGAACATCCTGGACTCAACTGGTTCCTACTGGTTCTGGTCTGTATGATGATGACGATGATGATGATGATGATGTCAGTCAGACCCTCAGCCAGCAGGAACCAATCACCATCAACCCTGATAGAGACAGAGAGACGAACGTTTCGTTTAAATCATAGAAGCTTCTGAAAAGATTTATTTATTCAGGAAGTTCAGATTCTTCTCACTTAAAAAAATAAAAGTTTATAATCACAGAAATAATTAAAGTCAGTTTAACAACAGTCTGTTCTCCGTCCAATCAGAGTCACAGATGAAAAAACTTCATTTTGTTTGTTTACAAACATCAGTGATGTAATAATAAATGTTTACTGTTGGTATCAACAGAGCTGTCAATCACTGTGGGAGTGTCCACAGTGTCCAATCATGTCATCTGACTGGTGGAGGGGGGCACGGCTAAGATATACTGACAAACAACAAATTGATTAATTAATTCATCCACCAGCTGATCAGAGACAGGAAACTCAGACAGACAGGTAGGTGATGTCATGATGATGTCACACAGGTAAGAAACAAACAGAAGGTGGACTCACCCTGCAGGTCCAGCTCTGCCAGCTGATGGAGGACTGATCCACAGAGACCGTGTCTGTGTGTGTGTGTGTGTGTTGCTGAGCAGTAGAATTTGTCAGGAATGCTGCTGACCAACAGAAAGACACACAATGACTGACCACACCCACCACACACACACACACAGCTGTAAATGACACTTTGTGTGTATCAGAAGTTGATGCGTTGTTGTTGTTGTTTCCTGCAGGGGGCAACACTGAGCCTCAGTCTGCAGGTTACCATGACAACAGGAGGTGGCTGCTGGACATCCCAGAATCAAACAGGCGGAGGGGAAAGTTCAGCACAGACAGGAAGTGATTTATGATGTCATTAGTTTTTTTTTTGTGAGCAGACAAGAAGCAGCGGGAAGGTCACACACTGTCTGTAAATCTGAGAGAGCAGCTGATCTTCTCAGTGGAGGTGATAAATGAATAAAGTCCAGCAGAACGTTTTCTAAATGTTCAGAGGAGTTCAACTGTTTACTGGGTGAAACCGCTGTAATAATAATAACAACAATAATAATAATAATAACATTGATAATAATAATAACAATAACAATAATACGTACCATCTTTATTTTTGAAGACATTTGCTTTATTGTGTTACATGTATTGATGCAGTTTGATCCTGTACGTACAGATGGCTGTTAGTTATCAGTATTGGTTAGTTATCAGTATTGGTTAGTTATGAGTCAGGTAAAGGTTGGTGTTCATCCACCCACAGCAGTGGTGGGCAAATAGAGGCCCGTGGGCCAAATCCGGCCATCAAACACAAACATGTGGTCCCCTGAGCAGAGCTGACCTGCACTGAGGATCCTGAGCTGAGGGTTTACAGTGACCAGGGTTTGGCAGACCTGCACACATCCTGCTTGAAGAACGGTTACAGGGTCAACTCGTCGCCATGGAAAAACAGTGCATTTCATCCCTCCCAGCTCATGCTGTGATGACAGTGAGCACGTGATGGTCAGTCCGGAGGTCCAGAGTCCGGCTCATGACCGCCTTCAAACAGGAAGTTGTTGTTTTCACACATTGTGTTTGACATGTTCATTTGTTCTACAAACATTATTATGGCTTCTTGTATTTGTATCTGTTCACTGCTGATAAACGCATCATGGCCAAAGCCTCAGGAACAGTCCGTCAGTCAATCCGGCTCCTCAGAGGAGGAACCTTTTGTTGAGCTTGGACTAAATGTCTCTCGGTGCTTCTTTGACACAAACAAGGACCAGCTGATCCGTCTCTTCTTGTCGTCACTATCGACTGTGTCTCAGTCGGCTGTCTTTGTTGTGTCGTCACCGTGGTGACTGTCCGTCAGCAGATCAGTTCAGATCTGTTGATGGAAGACATGAAGCCATTTAAAGCTGACGCGTCCGTCTCTGAAGACGTCTCACTGCTTCACATCGGCTCCATCGATTCAAAAAATACTTTTTAGGAGGGAAACGAATCATCACATGATCACATGATGTGTTCACTGACTGCTGAAAACAAGCCTGAATGAATGAAACAGAACAGATTGTAATTGTTGCTGAATCATGACATCAGATCAATGAGTGAGGAATAAATGATGAGCTGTATTGGATCTTTAATGGCCAGTATAATGGACTTCACTCCGTCTGTCTGCCTGTCTGTCTGCCTGCCTGTCTGTCTGTGTGTCTGCCTGTCTGTCTGTCTGTCTGTCTGCTTGCCTGCCTTAGCTAGCTTACAGTACAATTAATTTCACTTCCTGTCTGAACACGTGCAGTCTGGTTGTTACTTTACAAACGAGCTGGCGAACGCAGGTCAGATGGTGACGTGAGTCCTTGGACAAATTATAAAAATCAGTAAGACTGCTGCTGTTTCTCCTTCTGAAGACTGTTTGGTCACATGGTGCAGCAGCTGTTTGACATCCACAGTTAACTGTTAGCCGACTGCAGCGTCTCTGCAAAAACTAACTGCACTGCAACACTGACTCTGCCAGCGTTCTCACTGTCACCTGAATGAGTGCAAACATGGAGAGTAACTGGGGGGGGGGGGCTTAGTGAACAATCAATTCAGTCTGATAATTAAGCAACAGATGTTCAGTCAGCTGTCAGTCATGAAGGAAGAATGTCTTTGGTTGTACGAAAGAAAAAAGCATCACATTGACTGTATTTTAAGTTGGCAGGTTGGAGACAAAGTGTAGCGATATCATGTGATGTGATGGAGGTGTCTGCAAACACAAATACAAAATCAGGTTCTTCTGTTCAGCACTGAGTCGACCCATCAGGTCACTTTTATTTTCTCTTATAAAACCCCAAAAAACTGAAAAGACTCCAACAAACAGAATCGAGTGAAACTGTGCAGAAGGAGAAACTTACAAAACCAAATAAATACAACTCTAAAATGAATTCACTGTTTTATGTTAGAGAGCTTATAAAGAGAGAGGTTAATGTTACAAATCTCAGGACTGCATGGCTAATGCTAATGCTAATGCTAATCAGATGCATTGAGGCATCACAAGTGGAAACATGAGTACAAAAGTAAAAAGGCTTCAAGAAAATAGAAAAAAGTAAAGAAAGTTTAAAACAAAGGAGAATGAAGAAACAGGAAATGATGTCATGTTGTTAGAGGCGGGGCTTAGGGCAGTGGGTGGAGTTTAGTTCCTGTAGTTTTTGTCCTGGAAAGTCTCGGTCCTGTTTATTTTTATATTATTATATTATATTTCAAAGCAGCGCCCCCTGCAGGATCACATGATGCTGCAGCACTTACACGGCTGCTTCTCCTTCTTTATCTCCACCACTCCTCCCTTCGCCTGCTCCGCCTCCCCCGCCTTCTCCCCGTTGCTCGGCACCGCTGCCATGGCCTCCGGAGGTTTGGTGGAGGGCGGCGGAGCGGTCGAGGCAGGCAGAGGCAGAGCTGCTGTCTGAACACCACCGGTCTCCTCCTTCCCTTTGCCCGATGATGTTTTCCTGTCAGCGTCATCGATGAGCACCAGTTCGGCCTTCACCGTCCCCTGCAGCCCCAGCACCTTCTTGGTCTCATCCTCGTCCTCCACGCTCTGGTATCCCATGAACACCATGGTGATGGGGTTCTCAGTGCTGGCCTCGCCCATGCTCGGCATGCCCAGGTCACCGCACGGTTTGGCCTCCAGCCCAGTGATCTCCACCGGCAGCGGCTCAGGACCCGCCTCCTCCTGGACCTCCGCTGTTGGGAGAGAGGTCACCGTGGCAACAGTCTGTGACATCATCGAGGCCTCATCGGCTTTGTGGATGAGCTCTTCGACCTCAGAGAAGCTGAGCAGTTGGACGCCATCTTCACCATTCACCTCATGGACCACTGAGAGACAGACAGAGACAGAATCAGGATTAGAGTCCAGATCTGGAGGCCTAGCTGTTACAGTTAACACCTGATCTCCAGCTGAAGGACCAATAGAAACAGACAGACTTCTCCTGCTATATTTTGTCACAGTGTCACAGTGTACTGGAGTACACCTGTACATAACTGCAGCAAGGTGAGAAGATACTCTTTAATCAACAGACCTTCAGCTGCAGTCGTCTGTCTTCCTCCTCCTTCAGGTCTGTACTGAGTGTTTGTCACCTGACTGTCAGGTTACTGTGAGGTGAGTTTTTCTATTTTTTCTATTTTTTGTTTTTATCATTTGATGTGACGCTTCACTGTTAGAAACATGAAGAAGAGGAGGAAGAGGAGAGTGTAATGTGAGCATGCAGGTATCATGCTTTTGAAAATCAGAACTACGATACTACTGTGAAAAACATTCAATTATGGAAACACGATTTTTGTGTCCATTATAATTTATGTATATTTAAACTATCTGGCGTTCAACAGAAACTATCTGGCGCTCAACAGAACTACCTGGCGCTCTCCAGAAACTATCTGGCACTCAACAGAAACTATCTGCCGCTCGACAGAAACTATCTGCCGCTCGACAGAAACTATCTGCCGCTCAACAGAAACTATCTGCCGCTCGACAGAAACTGCCACTCGACAAAAACTATCTGCCGCTCGACAGAAACTATCTGGCGCTCTCCAGAAACTATCTGGCGCTCTCCAGAAACTATCTGCCGCTCGACAGAAACTATCTGCCGCTCTCCAGAAACTATCTGCCACTCAACAAAAACTATCTGCCGCTCGACAGAAACTATCTGCCGCTCGACAGAAACTATCTGCCGCTCGACAGAAACTATCTGCCGCTCAACAGAAACTATCTGGAGCTTAGCATGTAACCTCTCGTAAAGCCAACTGTTTTTTTTTTCTGACATCACCTTTCTGCTTGTCCTCGTAAACTTTGACCCCATGGTGAGAGAGGTCAACAGGAAGTGTGGTGTTAGTGGACAGAACCCTGGTTTCCCCCGTCACTCTGTCCCGCTCTACTTTAATCTCCACCGAGTACATTGCTGGAGGGAGGGGTGGGGGTGGGGGGGTTAGAGGAGGTCACACAAGGTCAACAAAACACACACACACACACACAATCTAACTATCTAACATCAAACATAAACATGACACATTAAACCAAAGACTGAGAATTAAAGCACTGAAGCTGACAGACTCACACACTCATACACACAGGGACAGACAGACAGACACACAGACAGACAGACAGGTGGTTAAATGTTAGACGTAAAGACACGTTAACCTGAACTCTTCCTGTTGTGACCTCTGACCTCTGCTGTTTGTAGTCTGCAGGTCTTTGGTTTAAGACAAGATTTGGACCTGAACCAGGTCTCTGGTCCACACTTTATAGTTTACATTCAGACTGGAGTCAAAACCAGTCTGATAATGGATGCTGCGTCTTTACTCAGCCAATCACGAGTGATGGATGGCAGAGATTTGAAGACTTCTGACTGCAGACGGTTGTGTGCTAACGGACTGATTGACATGTTAGTGTGAGAGACAGAAGCTGAGCCAAGATGAAAAGGACTGTTCACTGCAGTGAACATGTCTCAGGCCCCGTTCTTCATACGTGGATAACCAAGTTATCCAGAATGCTGGCGATTTGACACAAGTCTGGATTTTTTGGTTGTCTGAGGCTGGACCTGTTGTCATAGCAACAAATCCTTAAACTCAAACCTGCAAAAGTGCAGCTTATTAACAGTTACACTGGGTTCAGACAGGAGGGAGACACGCCACGAAGCGCAGCGAATTGCTGTCTGCTTCCATTGCGGAGTGCCGCGGCCAGCCCGCACTCTGCAGCGATCATTTTATCCAAATGTAGTTTGAGATACTGTAAGCAAAAAGACAGAAACTCAATGATAGGCCCGAACATGTGGCATTTAATCTGACACTAAAATGTGTAATTTGAACACAGAAACGTAATAAATGATTAACTGCAGAACTCACTTTACTTTAAAGAGATTTTAGTTAAGTTTCATCTTCACAGCAGGCTCATGATTAATACTTTGAAGTGTCCACCGGGAGGAACCTCACCAACCACGCACCACCATCACTTGTTATACCATGGTCTGGGTGAATACTCGATTCTGATTGGCTGCAGGGTGTCCATTATCAGGCATTGTCCCTTACTTGTCTGAGCACAGTCACACGAATATCTCATGTTTAACAGAGATCAAAGAGTGGAAACCCTGCAGCACAACATCAAACTAAATGCAGGAACACATAAAATGAGACTTATGAATGAATTTGTTGCCCCAGTGCATGCTGGAAGGGTTCCCAACACACCCACCTCATGTAACTGTAATCACATGATCAACACTCAACCAATCATATGAATGCTGATCATAGTTTCTACTCATTTTGCCTTTATTTCAAAATAAGTGCACGCTGTTGCTCAAGATAACTTCATCCAGAACAAACAAATCAAAGAACCAGATCAGATCATTTCTACAGATCTCTGAATGTGCAGCTGCTGTTATGATGAACTGAACCAGCCAATCAGAGCTCTGCGCTAACTTCAGGCTAACTTCAGGCAGGACATCCTCTGTGACTCACCTCTCTTCATCTCCTCCGTCGCCTCTCTTGGTTTGTTCATTCGAGGGTTTTTGTGAACTTTGACCTCTGCAAAGGCTCATGGGAAAGAAAGAAGGCAGGCACAGAGACACAGCAGAGTAAAGACTGAAGCTCTGAGTGTGAGGTCATCAGAAGGTCATCACACTTATTGATTGCTCTCTGATCCATTCAGACCCACTGTAATCTGATTACTGTAATCTAACTGCTGTAATCTGATTGCTGTAATCTGACTACTGTAATCTGATTACTGTAATATGACTGCTGTAATCTGACTACTGTAATCTAACTGCTGTAGTCTGACTGCTGTAATCTGACTACTGTAATCTGATTACTGCAATCTGATTGCTGTAATCTGATTACTGCAATCTGACTACTGTAATCTGACTTCTGTAATCTGATTGCTGTAATCTGACTACTGTAATCTGATTTCTGTAATCTGATTATTGTAATTTGATTACTGTAATCTGACCAGTGTAATCTGACTACTGTAATCTGACTAAAGTAATCTGATTATTGTAATCTGACTTCTGTAATCTGATTATTGTAATCGGATTGCTGTAATCTAACTGCTGTAATCTGATTACTGTAATTTGACTGCTGTAATCTGACTGCTGTAATCTGATTAGTGTAATCTGACTAAAGTAATCTGACTTAAATAATATGATTTCTGTAATCTGATTATTGTCATTTGATTACTGTAATCTGACCAGTGTAATCTGACTGCTGTAATCTGATGACTGTATTTTACTACTGTAATGTGACTAGTATGATCAAATAAGTATAATCTCATTTCTATAATCTGATTACTGGAATGTGACTACTGTAATCCAAGTAGTGTAATCTAATTACTGCAATCTAATAGCACCAATCTACTTACTGTAATCTGATTACAGCGACAGAATACAGTAGAACAGTAGTCCAGTAGAATCCAGCAGTCTCACCTTGAACTATCTGACCTGAAGCTGCAGCTCTGTCCTGCTGATGGCTGCTGTGGCCTTTGACCTCTACAGCTGAG
>VMKM01002380.1:47500-65000 GCA_008360985.2 Macquaria ambigua
AGTCCACATCACAGTGTGTTTCATTAAAAAGTCAGAAGCTTCAGATCAGAGCAGCTGATTCTGATCGATCAGTTATTGATCTGAGAAACCAGGTGGATTATAAGGAGAGAGGCATGATGGGTAATGAGACAGTAGCTCTCATTTGTCAGTTTGAGATGAAAAAGTTCCCGTCAGAAGAAACTCATTATTTAAAGTGAGTCAGCAGTTTCTCTCTGGAATCATCTTTGACTTTTAATTTGAAAGGAGGACAGACGGGGACAGACAGATACATGAGGACAGACAGACAGACGGACAGACGAGGACAGGCAGACAGACGAGGGCAGACAGACGAGACGAGGACAGACAGACAGACGAGGATAGACAGACAGACGAGGACAGACAGACGAGTCAAGGACAGACAGACAGACGAGGGCAGACAGACGAGACGAGGACAGACAACTCCTGCTGAGTTTTTCACAATAAAACCCAGTGGAACTGTAGTAACTGTAATACTGTTGTTTGTTTTATTGTGAAATGAAGTTCAGATAAAACCTGGACTGGTGTTTGTCCTTGTCCTGTCATGAATCCGCCCCCTGAGGCTCCGCCCCCTGCTGCAGCACTACATACCGGAAGTGAGCCGGACTCGCCTTCAAAATTAAACTACAGCTTCATGGAGGGAAGTGCCGTGTCTAATACATGTAGAAGTTTTACATGTGATTACAAATATGTTTGTATCATATTAAAACTTCAGGATGTGTTGTGTTTCCTGGTTTTTCTTCAAGCAGAGCCAAACTAATCAATCAATCAATCAATCAATAAGTGAAAAGACGAAAGAAGAGAAGAAAGAGGAGAGAAAACAGAACACAATGAAACCAGCAGAGAGCAGGGACTCCTGAAAACACAAAGTCCCAAACTGAATCCTGAAGAGGAATAATATCATCATTATTGTTATTATTATTAGTTATTACACATTATAAGATATTTTAACCAAATGTATTCAGCAGTGTTTTTATTTTGCGGTTCTGATCTTCTTCAGACCTGCAAGAACACCAAGACCAGAGAGACCAGGGAGACCTCAGATACCTCAGAGACCACAGAGACCACATTGAACCAGCAGGTGAGTTCAGCCTGCTGTCTGCTGGTTGATCTGGTGTAGAGCTGCTGCGAACAGTTAACTGACCTCCAGTAATTAATGAATAATGAATTCATATTTGTGATTTATTTCATATGATTATTTCTTTGATTTAAGTCAAATCTTTCCACAAAACCTCAAGAACCTTTAAGGAAATGACTGACTCATATGTTGCAGCATTATTAATCTGTTTAGTTTATTTAACAGGGACACTGAGCAGAAAATAAGATCTATTGTCCAGATGTTAAAAAACGAGCCTAAAAAGAAACTGAAGTGGTCTCCTTTGATTAAACTGATATAACTTTATAAATCATAAACAGCAGAATAAAGTGGATTAAACTGGATTAAATCAAATAATCTGGGAACAGGAGAACAAGTCAAATAGAGAACATCTTCACGTGACTTCCTGTCTCTTTTAGAATTGATGTAAAGTTTATTATCAGGTGATAAACCTTCCACAGCTTCTCTTATTATGAACGTCTGTCAGCCGCTTCAATCTGAAGTTTTTATTGAATCTTACTGCAACTTATTTTACATTTTACTCCTGTAACTCCACCGTTTCATTGTATTTGAATGTTTGCCACATTTGAGTTGATTTGTTTGTTTTATACAGTTTGTTGTAAAGCACGTTGAGCTGCATTGTACGTATGAAAGGTGCAAATACAATTAAAGTCTATCATTATTAGCATAACTAATAGAACTGGACCCTAAAGAGGCTTTTATTTTGAAAAATGCTACCGGAAGTCATCTTGTCCTAACATGTATAGCCTGACAGCACCTATTGATCATAAATCAGATCCTTCATGGCAAAACCCGATCAATATGTAATTATAAGGCTCGTGCTGAGCATTGATTAGTGATCAGCTCTGTCCGGTCTGCTTCCGCCCAGAAAAGTAGAGCACAGTCTGTTTGTCACTCCGCATGTGATTTAACCCTTTAATGTCGGTCGCAGTGACTCTGACACTCACTCATCACAATGTTCATCTCGCCGCTTATTTTACTTATATTTCTAATGGACTTTGGTGCAGTTTGTGCGCAGTTTGCCCTCCGCTCCGCTGCTGTTTCCCGTCAATAAAGGTCCTGACTCAGCGGTCTGACGGACTGATGCCGCACAGTGACGACACACGAGACACCGCATGCTCACGTTCAAGTCACAGTTCACGTCATAAACACACAGAAAAATATACACAAGAAGAAGAAGAAGAAGTAGACATTATTAAAGAGAAGAAGAAATCAAAGTGTACTCACTCCATGTCTGACTGCAGATCAGTCCGCTGCAGCCCGAATCAACTGATCTACATCCGAGAGAGAAAAGAGACCCTCCCACCAGGGAGAGGAGGGGGGGAGGAGGGGAGAGGAGAGGAGAGGAGGAAAAAAGGAGAGGAAGAGAGGAGGAGACAAAGAGGACTCCAAAGTAATTTAAATAATATTTTATTTGAAACAAAAAAACATGATGATGATGATGATGATGATGATGATGATGGTGGTGGTGATGGTGATGACGATGATGGTGACGGTGATGATGGTGGTGGTGGTGGTGGTGATGATGGTGGTGACGGTGGTGATGATGATGGTGATGATGGTGGTGGTGGTGATGATGGTGATGATGATGGTGGTGACGGTGATGACGATGATGGTGACGGTGATGATGGTGGTGGTGGTGGTGGTGATGGTGACGATGATGATGGTGGTGATGATGACGATGACGATGATGGTGATGGTGGTGGTGGTGGTGATGATGATGGTGATGGTGGTGATGATGGTGATGATGGTGGTGGTGATGATGGTGGTGTGTTTGAGCTGTCAATCCAGCAGAGAGCAGCATCACACTGCAGAGGGTTTTTTAATCTTTGCAGTCAACAGATGAAACAAATCAATCAGTTGCATTGATGAGGTGATAATTATGCAGATATGAAGTTCCATCATCATCTATAACCGCTCCTCCTCAAATGGTCGGGGGGGCCGGAGCCATGAGATAGGACACACCTGGACAAAAAAAACTTTTAAACACCTTTAAACTTTTTGAATCCTGTTTGAAAGCTGCTGAAGACTCAGGAAACACGGAATTTTCATAATAAAACACACTGCAGACACTTTGTTAAAGGGCTGCTTTTATTTTGAAAGAATCATTGCAATAAAATTAGTGTTTCAATCAATCACTGTAATAACTGTCTGATTAATCTGGATCAAAGATCGTCTCTGCCTTTAGAGTTACTGATGACGACAAAGAAATCTGACATGATAAAGTTGAAATATTATGAAAAGAAGTCATTCAGAGAAAAATTAAGTGCAAAGCCGTAATTCTGAGAAAGAAATTATAATTTTACCAGAAAAAGGTCCAAATATTACAACATATGGTTGCAATTTCACAAAAAACTATAAATATTATGAGAATGAAGTTTCAATTTCATGAATAAAAGTCAAAATATGACAAATCTTAAATTTACATGAAAATGTCAAGAAAGTCATAATTATATGCAAGAAGGTCAAAGTATTTTGAGAAAGTCGTCATTTTACTTATTGATCTAAAAGTCTGAATATTATAAATCATAAAGTCGATTAATTTTGTTAATTTTTATCTTAAAATGTATGTCTCTAAATTACGACTTTATTTAAACAACATTCCAACTTTATTTCCACTGATGAAAGCATCACGCTGCAGATCAACAGATATGTTGTTTATAAAAACAGCATTTCATTGTCCAATGAAAAACCTTCACTCAGCAGAGAGGTCGGCTTCACATTTAGAGAAACCCCTGAACTTAAGAGCAGGGTGTTTGTGTGTTTAGCCCTTTGAGGTTCAATGATCAATTAACTTGAGCAATATTTTCTATCTGAATAAAACTGGACGAGAATTAAAGGAGCAAAACATTTACTTATCAAATATTATTAAACATTAAATTCTGCTGATCGGTGATAAAAGTTGGAGCTCGTACCAAAGTTCAGCCTCGGGATTTCGTCAAAACGCAGATGTGAATTTAAAAAAAGGACGATTTGTAAAAAAAAAAAAAAAGAAAATAAATAAATAAGTTAAAGATTGAAATGTTTGTTGGTTTTTTTGAGCCGACGCGCAGAAATCAAAACTTAAAGGACGGTCGAGTTTTCGCTTCATGGTTCAGTCGTCGTTTCTAAACTAAAAAACATTAAATGCACAAAACAAACAAACATGCAACAGATATTGATATATTGATTTTTCCCCCAGATTCAACTGGCTGCTTTAAATCATCTGTAAAGTACTACAAGTCCCAAAAAGCACTGCTGTAAGAACCATCCCATCAGAGAGCTCCAGACTCTGCAGGCTGAAGTCGGTCTTTGTAGAACTCGTTGGATAAATTCAGACATTTGAATCAATTCACTTTCAGATTTTAGTTCTGAATATGACACAGCAGCTGAGGCTCATGGGTAAAGTAGTATTCAGAGCCGCAGACCAAACTGAGGGGAAAAACATTTCTACCTGCTGAACATGAGGGAGGGTTCAGTCTTTAATACCAGACCACAATAATCAACAATTCACACAGTAAAAATTAAAACTACGTTTCTGAACAAAGAACAAGTGGAAATATTTCTCCTTCACTACAAACAGGAGATCTGATCTGAGCTCTGTGCCGCATGCAGTCGCATGCATGATAAAACTGATCACAAAGCTGTTTAAAGGCAACATGTGGTCACAAATATCTACTGAAAGATTCATGAGTGAATATTCGAAACTCAAAAAGTAAGTAACCCTGCAGTCTGCTGGATCAGAAGCTTCAACAAGGTTTCTCTCCTGAACTGAAACAAAACACAGAGATGTTCTCTTCTTATTTTGGAATCTGTTTCTCATAATTACAAGAAAAACATCTTTTTTTTTTTATGAGATAAGGATCTTATAACTATAATGATAAAAGTATCTTAATGATGAGATAAAGATCTCAGAATTACGAGAGAAAGATCGAGTAACTATGAGGTAAATATCATTTAGTTACGTGGAAACGTAAATGAAGATAAAGATCTCGTAGTTACAAGATGAAGACTGTGTAACTACTAGACAGAATTGCATAATTACATGATTGATTGTGTAATCACCAGATAAAATTGTAAAATACAATTTGCATAATTACGAGACAAAGATTGCGTAATTACGACATAATTAAGATTACGTAATAAAGATCTTGTAACTAAGAGACTAAATTACGTGATGAAGAACGCGTTACTAAATAAAAATAAAGATTAAGAAATACTGATCTTAAGAAAAGCATATCTCATATTTATAAATATCTCCAGACACTGAGCTTCGGTACGACTTGGCATAAAAACCAAACAAATCTAAAACTGAAACTAAAACTGAAGAACAATCAGTGAAACTGAAGTTACAGCTGAACACTGAGCTGTTAGCGAGCAACAACCAGTGCAAGTTATAACATTAGTAACTAATGCTATATTTTATATCATTGTATTTGTATCTGTGCTGTTTCTCAATGAATATCTGTGCTTAATGTTCTGTGCTTATTATAAATGTTAGAGTTTAAGTTACTTATTTTGGTCCAGTGTTGTTACAGTGCTCCCAGTTCCTGGATCAATAAGTATTTTCATATTTATTTATATGATGTAATTTAATCTTCAAGAATCACATTCACTCTTTGAACTGAAATTGAATCAAATTGGGACATTAGTGTTAATATTCTGCCTCCTGCTAATGTGCTAATGTTTGTTAGCAGGTGAGCTGAAGGTCCTGATCCAGCAGAGAGGAAGTGACAGGTAGTGACAGGTGGTAACCGTGCAGTGATGTCACACAGGTGCAGGAAGTGTAAAGGAAACCGTTTCTTATTTAAGAGACCAGCATCTCGTTCAGATACTGTCACTTTAACCTTTGACTGGACTTTCTGTCTCATCAACCTTCAGACTAACAGTGAGAGCTGTGGGATGAGTAACTGAGCATGCTCACTAAAATGACTCAACCGAAGGGGGCGGGGCTTTCAGGTTCAGCTGACAGATTTTTAAGGAAACCTGATTGAACATGACCTTCCATTGGTCTGGTCTGGATGTAACCATGGCAACAACAAAAGTCTCCTTTCTCTCCTCATCCACCTGAGCAGAGGTCAGAGGTGCGGTGGGCAGGGCTTTCAGCAGGTGGGGCTGTAGGCTCAGAACTCCACCTTGCAGGCGGGGAAGGTCTCCTCCTGCATGGCTACGGTGCTATTGCTGCCCAGAACAGTGATTGACAGCTCCCTCTGCCTGTCGTGGGTCTCCTGGTACCACTCGTGCATCACCAGTGAATCAAACGTTGGAATCAGAGTCACCTGAGGACAGGTCAGGGAAACAGACCAATCAGAGAACAGATCATAAGAATGTGAAGAAAACAAACATCACTCAGTGTTTTTACTGACCTGAACCTCCGGCCATCTGCTCTTCCCCTCCAGCAGAGCGTCCAGGATGCTCCTCATCGCCACCTCCTTCACAGGATCGTCTCCGCTGATGATGTAATGCGAGGAGCGAAGACGTCTGAAAAACTCCAGGTCCACGGTGGAGGAGGCACAGCCAGATGGCAGGTAGGCCAGGTCCACGTAGACCGCAGAACCCTCAGAACCTGCAGCTTTGGAAGCTGGGAGGAAGTCAAAAGAATGAGATTAAAACTGTTCCCCACAAAAAACCTACACAATCTTTGTGAATCAGGATTGTTCTTAAACTGGATGCATGTTCTAGGCAATCAGTTATTACCATAATGAAATCACAGAGGAGCTAGAGAGAGTTGGAGAAAGCTGCTGAGGAAAAGGTCGTATTAGAAGACATGCTGCTGCGTTGCCACCACGTTTGCATGACAAGCAACTGAAGGACGGATGGATGAGAAGTTTTAAGGTGGGGTGGGGGGGGGCATTGATGACAGTATTTAGTTTGCTCGTTCACACAAGTTAGAATAAAATCTGTGTGTACAAAAATTTAATGAATGAGGCCACGAATGAGCTTCTATTGCATTCTGTTTCTCTTACAGTGCCCTTTCAGTGTTTTCAGGACTATGCCTACCTGAGGATGAAGGTTTTGCAGTTCCAATTCTGGAGCCTCCAAGTGAATTTCGTGATGATGGCTTTGTATCGAGGCTGGAGGTCATCTTTAGTGACCCCATGGAGCTGCCGGCTTTGGACTTAACGTTCTGGGCTGTGGTATTTCCAGAGGTCACCTTCTGTGTCATACCTGTTGGTTTCTTGGTCTTGGCAGCTGAACTCTTCAGGTTCTTGCTTGAACCGTCAGCCTCTGTGTCGGCCATGCAGGCTCCAGGCTGGGGTGGTAACGGGGGCAAATCCTTGACCGGGGCTGGTGGTGGGTCATGGGCGGAAAGCTGCCCTCCCATGTGTGAGGAGTGTTGACTGGGATGATCTTGTGAATGACTGGGCGGGAACAAGCTACTGGAATCATCATCAGAGTCAATATCTGCTGTGATGGAAGGACATTCCTCTGTACTGGGGGGGACGTCAGAGTCTGTGGCCATCACGAGGGAGTCGCTAACTGATGTGGGTGGAGTTTCCTGGCTGTAGGCTGAAGGGCAGTCGCTGCTGCTTTGATCCTGTGAGTGGTTGTTGTTGTCAGAGAGGTCTGGTGAGTTACCGGTGGCGAGGCCAGGGCTAACATGCTGCTGATGGTTCTCTGGAGTCTTGGGGTGCTGGAACTCACAAGGCGACACCAAGCAGAGATCAACATCATGTGGAACATCTGAGATGAGTTCTGACATCCCGTGAATGTGTTCCTCTGATCCATTTCCACAACGCTCATTATGGTTTGATCTCAGAGGTAAGGACATCCCTGTGTTGGAGTCCAAGTCACTAACATGTCCGTTAGAGTAGACTCCGTCTCCCATGGGTCCTTTGGGTGACGCTGAAGTGGGTGGCAGCATTTGCTCTAAAGAAAAAGACAGGGATTCATCAACTTCTGTAGAGTGAGGAGAGCCAACCTCAGCCAGCATGGAGGTCATGGTGGTGGAGGAGTCTGGCATAATGTCTTTGAAAGGACTGAGCGTCAAAAGACTGGACTGTTTGTCCTGAGAGGACGTGGAGTTTTCCAGACCTTCCCTCAGGGAGCTCCGGTCAGAGGTCCTACAAGAACCTCCCTGGTTGTAATCCTCGAAGCCCAGACTGGATCCTCTTGCCCCAAGGCTGCTGTCCTCAACTAAACCCCGAATGTCCTCTTCAGGGGACTGATGGAAAGGGGAACGTCCTGCACATTTAGGGGCAGAATCTGCAGGAGAGACCAGCTCCAGAGTTTTTTTCTCTAAGCTTGCGCAGACGTCATCTGTTCCGTTTCTCAAGGAGCCAAAGTTAACACTGACATCACCCTTTGGAGTCTTGGCAAGAGGTGAGGAGGTAGCGACCACGCCCTGGTCCACCTCCATACAGCGAAACTTCTCTGGACTCTCTACTGTCGAGGTCTGGTTCCCATTGGTCTTTGCGGCATTAGAATTCATGGCTGAAGCAACCTTCGAGTTTGGACCACTGTTCCCATTGTCATCTTCCAATCGAAGTCTTTCAAATTCAGCCGTCATGTCTTCAGGTGTTGACAATTTGGAGCGATCTGCCTCCTTCTGGTTTTCCTGATCCCTTGAACCTGGCTTAACTTTTGTCCCTTTATTCGAAGTGTCTTTCTTTGGAAGAGTCCCATCTTTCTTTAGAGTCCCGCTCTTGCCCGAAGCTTTTTTTAGTTCTGTACTTGCTGTTGATCCTGCACTTGTTGCTTTCCTCATTTCTTTAACGGCTGGCTTTGCGATTTTCTTCTCCTCAGTTTTTACATCCTTCTTGCTGTCTTTTTTTGGTTCAGGTTTGATGTCTTTCTTTGGTTTTGTACTTAGAGTTTCCTTCTTTACCGCTTCTTTCTTTTTCTCTCCACTCTCTTCTTTCTTTACAACTGCAGCAGGAGCCTTCTCGTCCTTCTTTTTGACTTCCTTTTTCTCTTCTTTTGACACATCTTTCTTTGGAACAAGCTTTTCAACAGGTTTTGGGGGCTTTGATTTAGCGTCTGAATCCTTTAGTTTTGGCTTTTCTTCCCCATCCTTCTTCTCTTTAGGTGTTGTGTCACCTGCTGCCTTTGGCTTCGTTTTCACCTCCTGCTTTCTGACATCTACTCGTCCAAGCTTGTCTTTCTGCAAGGCACTACTGGGTCTGACGTCCTTAGACTGGGACTTAAGGCTTTCCCGACTCTCTGCTCGTTTTGGTTGTTTCTCAGTTTTGGAGGTTTCTAGGTCCTTCCAACACACTATCGGATGTTTGAGGAAATCTAGATGTTTGAGTTTCTCAAGTCCATCCAGAATTTTGGTCTGCGGTGTGCACCCTGGGAAAAGGACACGGATGATCTTCTCCTGAGGGCTGGAAGGATGCCAGACCAGCAAAGCACAAATGGAAACAAGGCATGGTAGTGGAAGATCTGAGCCCTTTACATTTGATCCGTTGTTTGGCCAAATCTGCATTAAAGCTTCAAGGTTTTGGCTGCCGCTGACTGGATTCAGTGTGTACAGCTCCAGACGGCCAACTCCCATCTTTTGAAACAAGATAACTGGCTCTATACTGGGTCCGTTGGACCGGCTGAGAGGTTCAGGTTTGATTGTCAGTCTTTGTAGGTGCTGCAGAGTGAGTGCCACCTGGTCACAACTCCGCAGTTCGCTGGGATCTCCCTGTATGGACTTCAATCTGTCTGGAGCATTGAGGAAGACCACCCCGATTTCAGGGGAGATGAGGTTTTTCAGCCAGTCCTCTTCAGTCTGAGATCCAGCAGACTCTTCCACCTGCTCAGCTACTTTCCTCCACAGCAGACTGTTCAGCCCGGGGAGATTGTCCACACCAATGTGAGTCAGGAGCACCGAGTCGATTCTGTCCAGGTGTCGAACCAGTTTCCAGAAGCAGGAGCGGGGATCAGAGCCACCGTTCACCAGGACGTTAAAACCGTTAACAGCAAAGAAGGCCGAGTCCCCCCTCCCACCGGGGAAGATATAGCAGCAGGGCCGCGAGAGTTTCAGGAATCCAACGGTGCTTGGGGGCTCCAGGAGGTCAAAGGGAGATTCAGGCTCCAGCGACTCAGACAGGTACTCTGTGAACTCCTGCAGACCCTCCATTTCTGGAAGAACTACGGGAGGGTTGATCTGAATGTTCATGAAGTCTTGCAGGTTGTGTTTCTCCAACACGGAGTTCTTCCAAAGACCATAATTTGGACAGCTGAGGGTGAGGCTGGCCTTCACCGCCGGGTCTGCAGAGCTCAACAACTCTCCAACCTATCGAAACGGAGAGAAATTACATGACTGATGACAGACATTCTTAATCTGAATATTGACTAACAGTTGTCAGTCGTGCACAAATCCAGGGAAGAGTGCTTTAAGAGCTGAACACTTTCACTAGCAGTTTAATGGGAGAAACTCTGAACATCTATAATTTTTACTGACGCACAAACCTTTCATTAACTATCAGTCTGACGCATCTTCTTACCTCTTCGTCAGCAAATATGTGGATGAAGTGTTTGAGAGAGAAGCAGCCTCTCTGTAAAACGATGTCTCCGCTATCCTCGACACACTGACCGGCCAGAACCAACAGTTTGTGTCGGGACGAATCACAGACCAGCCGCCGGACCTGAACAGGAAACACATCTATGACTGTCCTACTTTCACCTGTACTATGTATGCTCTCATAGTATACATATTTATACTACTGTCTATACTTGTACTTATACCTGCACTGTATGTTGCCTACTGTACCTTCTGCGCATGTTCATACTGTATACATCTGCATATATGTGCCTCTTACTGTTTATTCTATATATTACCGCTATACATATGCACACTACATATACTACTACTACGCACCAAACTGCATCTCGTTGTCTCAGTACTTTTACTCTGTGCAATGACAATAAAGTTGAATCTAATCTATAACTTATTACATGGCACTTCTTTCACAGAGGGTTGAACTACAGGAATCTGATCGGATCAATTCAACAGATGGTTTCTCGGACACTTTGACCCTGTTCAGTGTTTACTGAGGAACAAGGAGATGTTTTCAGTTTGTTAAAGAGCTACTGCACACTTCAACCTGTTCTAAATGATATGACTGCAATGTGATGAAACACATCAAAGCTGCTGTTAATATTGACATTTCTTACCACATTTATAAAAAAATGGGTTGAAAATGTCTCAACATGCCGTCTACTGTTAAATCAGCCTGAACCTGCAAGGCCGATGCTGACAGAGAGTCGACTGGTTGGGACCTATGTCATGAAACTTATATCCAAAAAGACTGTAATCAGTGTCAGTCAGTCTCCCCCATGTCTCCTGACCCACACATTACGTAGCCACGAGGTCACGCCTCCTACAGGTGTTGTTCCCTCACTCCTCTATTGCAGAATCTGTGGGTGGAGTTGCCCTTTAAAGAAGAACTTTTCTTGATTCTCTGTATTTCCATCAGTTCTCACCTCTGAGCAGATGAAGTCGTGAGCTGGATTCACCACAACCTGCGTGTCCAGAACGTCTCCGCTGTGCTGCAGAGTCCGCTGACCTGCAGGGAAACACAGCAGCTGGTCAGCAGAACATTAACACTGTTTTCTCTCACTGAAGCAGCAACATGTAGTTTGTGCTTATTCAGACAGATGGCAGCGTCTCACACAGACGTGAAGCTCTGTGATATCTGTCAGCTACTCAATAATGATACCAACGAAGAAGAGTGCACTCAGTTCCTAATTGCAGCCACCTGCTGCCCCCGTGCTCCTCCTCTGCACCCGCTGCTCTGTTGCTGTTGCTCTTATTATTAGTATTGCTGTTATAATGTTGCTCTTAGTATTATTTCTGTTGGTGTTAACATCCATACCATTACCACAACCATTGCGTTACATCCCTGTGTGGAACTGTGTTGTGCTGCTGTATGTTCTCTTTCCTCCTGCTCCCCCCCTCCCCCGTCAACCCAACCAGTCGAGGCAGATGACCGCCCACCCAGAGCCTGGTTCTGCTCGAGGTTTCTACCTGTTAAAAGGGAGTTTTTCCTTGCCACTGTCGCCTAGTGCTTGCTCATGGTGGGAACTGTTGGGTCTCTGTAAATATAAAGAGTCGGTCTAGACCTGATCTACTCGAAAAAGTGCCCTGAGATAACTTTGTTATGATATGGCGCTATATAAATAAAACTGAATTGAATTGAATTAATGTGCTTCTAATGGAAGTGATGAGGACTAAATATACTGTCGTCCTTCTGAGTGGAGATATATTCTGAAGTTAAAGTGGAGCTTCATCAGTTAAACACATCAGGTTAACATCGTGTTTCTTCTGACAGAGCTGAGCTGCAGTGGAAACACAAAGAGGACTTTGTACTAAACAGACCTGATGAAGCTTCATGTTCACACCACGATGAGATACTGGTATCTCTGATACATGGTCAGACTGTGGAGTTCAGTATCTGCAGTAGTTTAACTAGTTACCAGCTCTGACTCAGTTCTAACAGATAAACAGTGACCCGTCCCTCTGAGTTGACCTTTGACCCCGAGCCAACTCCTCTGCATCCTTCCTGTCAGCTGGCCGTGTGGTTGCCATGACGACAGGTGCAGGGAGCAGAGTCTGTTTCTTTTCCTCCTCGTTAACATCGATTATCTGATGACATCACAGACGTTAACGAGCTCCAGCATCGGAGAGTCCTGATTGGCTGCTGAGGTCAATCAAGTCATTAAAGAACCAGAGATCAGCAACCTCTGAGACGATCACATGACTGAAGTCTGTGTGTGTGTGTCTGCAGGCTGTTCAGAGTCTCAGCTGACTGTGTTTATGTGTTTGAATCAGACAATCAACCGTCTGTCTCTCTCACACACACACACACACACACACACACACACACAGTAAAACAACTTGTCGCCTCAGTCTGAGAGACAGATGATGTCATCCTTCAGACTTCCTGTCAGGTGATGGCGGCTGACCTTTCACCTTTAGAGCTCAGTAAAGTTTTCGTTTCACTAAAATCAAACTTTTTCCATCTTTCACTTCACTGAGTTTAATAATCAAAAGTTCCTCCAGAACTCAGTTCTGATTTGTTTTCATCAGTTTAACGGCTCAACACGTGTGATCAATAATCAGGTCAAAGAGAAGAAATGAAATACGAGGCAGAAAAAGAGAAACTGTCTGTGTGACGACTGACTGAACTTCCGAGATACCTGCCGGAGGTTTAACACCTGTATGAATAGAATCATAAAACCTAATGAAACATAACATAACATAACATAATATAATATATAACATAATATAATACAACACAGCGCTTTATGAGAACATCTTTGAGAACAAAAGCACAGGAGGGAGTGAGCTGTTGTGAGCTGTTAGAGTGAGGAAGTAGCACACAGTCATTAAAGCAGCCGACTGAAATAATCTTCATCATATCTTCTTCCTCCCGTCATGTCCCAGTCCTATTGGCCGTTCAGTTTACATCAGCACTGAATCACAGCAGCTCTCGCCTGAGGGATGTACTGTCTCTAACTGGGGCTTTTAGTGTGAAAGTCCTGAGACAGGAACTCAGTGGCAGCCTGCATCATCTGTTTGCAAACACACTGACCTTTGACCTTCAGAAACACACACTACATGAAGGTGAAACCTGCAGCAGGTGTGCGTCGTCTCACCTGGGACGTCCTGTGACAGGAAGGCCGAGTGTCTCGACACAAACAGTTTCAGCTGCTGATCCAGAACAGACGCGTCCAGGTCTACAGGCCAGCACCGCACACCTGAAACACACACACACACACACACACACACACACACACACACACACACACACACACACACACACACCACTTATCATCAATAATATCAATCACACGTCCTCATGATCATATCCCAGGATGCTTCAGTGCTGGACCCTGATCTGGTGTCATTGATTGATTGTTTTTATATTTTTACTGTATTTACTGAGTGTGATGTCACAGTGAAACTCAGTGACCTTCAACTGGATTCTGATTGGACGAGACAAGCAGCTGCGACCAATCACTGAAGCCCATCTGACCTCAAACTGCACAGCAATTTATACTCTCTGATCTCCTCTCACAATCAAAGCAGGTGATTTTAATGCATGTTGTCTTTATTCTCATACTTTAATGTTAAATAATCAGCTGTAGGACTGTGTGTGTGTGTGTGTGTGTGTGTGTGTGTCTGTTGTCTTCAGTTCAGAGATTAATCAGACTGTGACTGAAGAGAAACTTATCAGTCACAGTAATGAACACACACACACACAAACACACACACACAGCAGCTCTGAGGTCAGTTTCTGTTGACATCACAGTGAAGGAGGGGCCAGAAAATCCAGACAGACACAAACAAGCCGTTTTTAACATAATATGTTTTGTTGGAAGAATCTCCTGAATTAACTGAACGTCTCATGTCAAAAGGAAGTGGAGATTAAAAGAGTGAGTGCAGCTCCTCTGTGGGGTCCTGGTCTGGATCCACAGCTTGTGGATCTGCCCACACCTGAAACTTGTTGATGCTGGTTTCTCCTGTTTGTTGTAATGATGGAGGTCAGCGATTATAATCTGGTTCCTTCTGCTTGCCTCACGCTGATGTCACTTCCTGCTCTGACTAAAAGTCCTTATATGTCGACTCTGTGGGCTGGACGTCAGATCCCGACACGGAGTTTTACAGGATTTCTATGTTATGGGATGACGACTCGATACTGAGAAACGTCAGTGATGTGGCTGTTGGTCGTGACTCCGGGCTGAACTGAGCTGCATTATCCATCATGTTCAACACAAACAGTCTGAACAGAAGAAGCAGTCTAAACTACAGTCTGCTGGTGTTCTGACAGAGTGAGACCTCCTGCATGCTTCCTCATATCTCTGTCAGATGAACCGTTTCCTCCTCAGCAAACAGGAAGCTGATGATATTTAGTAACACCGCTTCCTCTTTATGTGTCAGCAGGCAGAAAACCTGAACAGTTACAAAACACTCAGAAGAAACAGGCTGAAAACAGAGTGAAACACAGTAACTTGAGGAAACAGCCTGCTGCCTGGGCGCAGCTCTAACACATGATGTTCAGTATAGACTGTTTGTGTTCAGTCACAGTAGAATTATTGTTTTGACCTCAACAGTCCAGAGCTGCAGATATTACTGACGTTCAACTGTTACACACTCATTACACACTCAGCTCTTATTAAACTCTGACTTCAGGTCTGTTTGCAGCTTTTTAAGAAGACTTTGTTCTGGACCTGGAGACTCTGATCACAGCCTCCTCTTTCAGTTTATTCTGCAGCTGAAAATATTCATCATTTATCAATCGGCCAACTGACAGATTGAATCAGCAATAATTCTGATCATTGATTACTGGCTCAGGTCATTTAAATATTCTCTTGAGACACAGTGACAGGTTTCACTGCTGACTGATGGGTTAGAGTCAATCATTTATAAATAATAAAAATAATAATTAATAATAATAATAATAATAAATTATATTGCAGCCGTTGTTTATCCCAGTTTTCTGTCTAAACAATGATATCATCAGTTAAACCTGCTGTAATCTGACTCTACTGGTTTCTACTGGTCAGCTACACAAACACACAGCAGCAGTCTGACAGTGATGACACTTATTTACAGGTAAACAATTCAAACAAACACTGATCCTGATTACTTATTATCTCACTGTAGATCTCAATTCTTCTAATATTCTTCTAATAAAAAAGCCGTTAAAGTGAAATCAGGTGAAATTGTTGGATTATTAGTTTGATTCTGTTTGTTAAAATACTTTCACAGGAACAAGATGAAAACCAGTCAAGTTCGATAAAATAAAAAACATCCGGTGGGAAGGGATTTTCAAAATAAACGCCTCCTCTGAAGGGAACAATGTTAAAACTTTTGACAACTATCGAAAAGTGATAAAGATGTAGATAAAAACGGAAACATACAGCAGTTATTTCAAAGAAATGTCCATTCCCGCCTCAACGTCCAAGTGAGTCAGTGAGGTTTCTGTAGATGAATACGTTAACCGCAACGTCTTAAATCAACCAACAAACATCTTCTCAGACTGGAACCGGAGATAAAACCTATTTTTACGCTTAATTTCGTCCGGAAGCTTAAAATCAAATCGTGAAAAGTTGAGTCGGACAGTCGGACAGGATGTCCCGCATGTCCCGCAGTGATATAACCTCTAAATTTAACCACAAAAAACAGAACCAGCTGCTTCACATGGCGACTAAAACCGTATCCCGTTAAAATGTGTCCGTGGTGGGTGTAACGTTAACGGTGATCTTCATTTCACCATCACGCTGTAGATGAAGAAACGTTTGAAATAAATGAACCAGCCCGTGATAAATGTAATTCTGAATAAAGAGTGACCTGCTGGTCTGATGGGACTTTAAACTGCGAAGGAGGAAACTAGTTTGGTAGCTTGGTTAGCTACGTTAGCTTGGTTAGCATGCTAGATTGGTCTTTTGAATCCAGTGAAATGTTTTTAAGTGTTGTTTTAGCGGTTTAAATGCAACCGACAAGAGAAACCGACGTGCAGACGTTTAATTCACAGTGTCGTGTTAAAGCTGGTGTGAAATCTGGGAGAAAAACCCGACAGGGGAAATATTCTGACGGACAACAGCAGCCGCGACGTCAGCTCTTCTTCACAGATTTTATTCTGAAGGGCCCCGCTGACTTCCCGCCCTGTGGACCGACACTGCAGCTCGGTTCGTGCGTGTCTCCGGTGCCGGTTAACTTTACCAGAACTCACCTGAGTCTATCTGCCGCAGCAGCCGCTCCAGCAGGCCGGCGGGCCGCAGCGATCCCACCACCACCAGCACCGAGTAATCCGCCGCCGCAGGCCGGGAGGAACCGGGAGGAGAAGGACCGGGACCGCCGCCCCGCTCTGTCGCTGCTGCTGCCGCCATCATGGTTTGGACAGTCCACTAATGACGTCACTCGGACACAAACACAGGCACCGCCCCGTTGTTATTAGAGGCGGGAAAATGTGTTAACTGGCACACGAGGCGGCCAATCAGGGAGGAGGATTGACCAGCGAGACGGAGGATGGCCAATCGGAGGAGAGGAGGCGTTGAGAGGCTGCTGAGGAGAAATTAGAACCGAAACCGTGTTCGACCTCAAGACCTTAAAATAGGGCGAACAAACGTCAGGTGCAGCTTCCTTTTACACTTATTTCAAAATATTAACGTGCTGAAACAACATTTTATCACAAAAAGATGACTCATTTAATATCAATGGTTAAGTTCCACTTAAAGTGTTGCAAAGTAAATACAAGATATGGTGCATTAATAAATAAAATAAGTAAATACGCTAAAAAAATTAATACTTACTTTTCTACTACTTTCGGTTGATATCATATACAGTTCATTTCCAATGTAATTAAAGAAAAACTAAAGACTAATAAAAAGAATTTAAAGTTTAAATTTCACATCAGCAGGACGAACAACAAGAAGATAAACACAGTGCAG
>VMKM01002380.1:70000-74390 GCA_008360985.2 Macquaria ambigua
TTGTACAGAGTTTGGTTGACGTCAGCTTAAAATGTTGTTGATGATCAGGACTCAGGGTTTCTAAAATCCTGGTTACGGCTCTGAGCAGGTGAACACGTGATGAGTCTGAGGTACCACGCCGTCATAATAAGCCACGCCCCTGAGGAGGTGGAGGCCTTTAGTGTTGTTCCTCTCTCACCTGTCAGGTGTGTCCAGTCCTCTATCTTAGGTCACCTTGAGGCGCTGGGGCTGCTGGGAAGGGGGCGATGCTTCGTGGAGTTTGGAGCAGGTCGAGGGAAACTGTCTCACTGGATCCACGAAGCCCTGAAGACCTGTGACCACCTGAAGATCTGCGACGACCTGCAGCTGCTGCTTGTGGAGCGCTGCAGTACCCGCTTCAAGGCAGGGAAAAACCTCATAACTCCAGACTCCAAATTCTCAAGCTCCCAACTCCCAAACTCTCGAACTCTCAACCCCAAAACCCTCTCTCTCTGCAGCTGTCACTATCCAATAAAGACAAAATGCCCAAAAAAATAATCCTAAAAAAAATTATAATAATTAAACAGTTCAAAGAACATATTTTCTGTTTGATGAATTCATAAAGAAAATCAGGTCTGACCTGGTCTGTTCTGGTCCAGGTGGATGGGAAACATCAGGATGTTGGAGTTCAGTTTGAGAGGCTGCAGGTCGACATTCAACATCTGGATTTAAGTAAGAGACAAACATCTGGAGACTCTGGTGGTTTAGTTTAGAGGGTTTCTGACTCTGTGGTTCTGACCCGTGTTTGCAGGTAAAGTCCCTCTGCTCAGACAGAAGAAGCTCCCGTTGGTTGGAGTCGGAAAACACCTGTGTGGAGCAGCGACAGGTGAGAGCAGTCCTGAACCCTGATTGGCTGTCAGCAGTGCCGGTCACAACAGTGTCCACACGTCTGAATGAGGCAGTTTTTTGTTTGTTTTGTTTTGTATGTGTCTGAAACAGTCTGTGACAGCTGGGAGTCAGTCAGCCTCCCATTAACACACAGGGATCCGTCCTGAACCAGGTCCAGCACAGGAGGGCTCCCAGCCCGACCAAAGCTGCAGGGCCGTGCAGGCAGAGGCTTCAGGTGCACAACATCCAGGAAGATAAAGAAAGGGTCAAATAGATAAAAAACTTGTTTGACAACATGATCAGCTGACAGCCTCTATGTTGTCAGCTGATCATGTTCACTAGTGTTTCCTCCTGGAGGATCACAGTCTGAAATCCTCCACACTTCAGTGTCCAGGATTCAGCTGGTCTCTCTGTTTCTGACCTCAGATCTGGCTCTGCGCTGTTTGTTGGAAACACCTGGACTCAGAGAGGAGACTGGACCACCCTGGAAATGCCTCAAAACCTCAGAACCAGCTGATCCGGAATCAGCTGATTCAGCAGCACTGCCAGACTATGTCCCTGTTTCAGACTCCAGTCCTGGTCCAGACTCTGACCCTGTTCCAGACTCTGGTCCTAGTCCAGACCCTGGTCCCGGCCTGGTACTGGGCCTGGCGGTGGCGCTGTGTTGCCATCATCGCTGTGAGTGGCGTCATTACGTTGGTCAGCAGTTCTTCCTGCAGCGAGGACTCGGAGCTGCAGAGTTCTCAGCTTTCTGTCGGATGTCCAGCTGGGCAACATGTGGACTCAGACCGACCAATCAGGACCGTCCACCTCAGGATCTGACCAATCGGAGAGCAGACGATGAAGAGCACGAACCAGCAGAGGAGACAGATGCTGTGAACGGGTAAATATTTGACCTCTGAGCTCTTCAGTCTCGCAGACAGAAACCACATCAATGTGAATCCATCTTCAGGAACCACAGAGAAAACGTGTTTGATTTGTTTTGTCGTAATTTGGGTGAAGTGAAACTTTCATGCACCAAATATGAAAAGAGCTGCTGCACAGACTCACAGCATCAAACTGACTGAATGTTTCTGTGCTGCTGGAGTGAAGATTAGTGAAGCAATGACACTCACAGCCTGTACGTGTCACACTGATGTGGTCCTGGATGTGGTGCTGATGATGTAACTGGATGTGGTCCTGTATGTGGTCTTGTTCTCTGCAGGTTTCTGTCAGTGGCTGAACGCGAGCAGGTCGGTCGTCTCTGTAAACATCTGATTGACGGCGGCAGACTTGACTTCCTGAAGACGAACGGATTCGACGGTAAACTGACTGCTTATGTAAAGACTCAGGTGACTCTGGAGAACGTCTTACTGACCGCCATCCCCTCGTCTTCGTCCTGAAGGACGACTGCAGAGACGCTCAGACGGACCACAGAACAAACTGAGGTTCTAAAAAAATCATCACAGACTCAACGTGTTCACATGTTTATTAAGTTTGTATTAAAATGTTTTCACTTGTGTTCAGTCTGTCTGCTGATTGGCTGCTTTTCAACATTTAAATAAACACAATTGTTCACAGTCTGTAAGAAGAACTACGTGATAGAAGTCTAACACACAACACGAATACAGGAAACAGCTGGAAAACAGAATAAAGTCAGAAACAACAAAACATTTAGAGGTTTTCACTTTCTGTCTGCTGTCAGTTCAGCAGATTTCTGCCTCCAGAAACGGAAAACAGAAAATAGAAAATAGAAAACAGAAAACAGAAAATAGAAATGTCTTTGAATCTTTTTCTTCACTGATTGTAAAACCTGTAGCTGAGCTCTGAGCAGAAAAAGCCCAGAAGAAGAAATGCAGAGATTATTTTAGTCTGATGAGTCGTCACTCAGATCTGAAACATTCAGAACAGAAACACATCAGATTATCAAGTTTCAAAACAAATAAATAAATCAATATATTTCATTGATTATATTAACTAAATCGTTTTAGTGAAAATCAACCCCGACACCATCCTGCAGGGATAATTAGTATTATTATTCATGTTACATGTTATTACATGTTATTGTAATTACATGGTTATGAAAATGGTGCAATATGGTTTCCAACCTGCGGGTCTGGACCCCAGGGCCTCGAGATAAATCTGTGGGGTCACAAGAGGATTAACTGGATAGAAGACAAAGAAATAAAAGTTCCAGGACTCTGAGAGTTTTTAGACTTTTGGATAATTTTAGTTCTTTTCTTCTGCAACTGGATCATCAGACACATCCAACTTCTGATCACATGTCGACTGCTTTACTTAAAGACATCACAGATCTGGAGTCAGCCATGAAGGAAACTATTGGACATAACTATAATTTTGTTATAAACTCAGAGACTCCGAGACACAGAGACACAGAGACTCAGAGACTCCGAGACACAGAGACACAGAGACTCCGAGACACAGAGACACAGAGACTCAGAGACACAGAGACACAGAGACTCAGAGACTCAGAGACACACAGACAGAGACTCAGACACACACACACACAGACTCAGAGACACACAGACAGAGACTCAGAGACACAGAGACACAGAGACTCCGAGACACAGAGACTCAGAGACATAGAGACAGAGACTCAGAGACACAGAGACACAGAGACTCAGAGACTCCGAGACACAGAGACACAGAGACACAGAGACTCCGAGACACAGAGACACAGAGACTCAGAGACACAGAGACTCAGAGACTCAGAGACACAGAGACAGAGACTCAGAGACACAGAGACTCAGTATTAAACTAAGTGTTGGTGTAAAGTGCTGACAGTGTTAATGTTACTGTGTTAATGTTGAGTGTATGGGCTCCAGTAAAGTGTTGATACTAACGGTTGACACAGTGCATGTTAAGCACAGCGTACGCTCTCTTTCTGGACTCCTGGATGTACATCTGCATGAACTCTCGTCCAAACATCTCTCTGTCGTCTTCATCATCATCTTCATCGTCCTCAGCCTTTGTCTTCCTGCACAGTAGCGTCACATCCAGAGTCAGAGGGTTGTCCCGGAAATTCACAAACCTGCTCCGACAGAGACACAAACATGTTCAGTCTGAGACGCGACTGCAGGTTTGTTATGAGACATTGTTTTACCTGTGATGGACAGGAGACATTTACACATTACAAATATCAATATTATATGATTCTGTTTGAGGACAGACAGACTGACCTGAGGACAGACTGACCTGAGGTGGGACAGACTGACCTGAGGACAGACAGACTGACCTGAGCTCGGACAGACTGACCTGAGGACAGACAGACTGACCTGAGGTAGGACAGACTGACCTGAGGACAGACAGACTGACCTGAGGACAGACTGACTGACCTGAGGACAAACAGACTGACCTGAGGACAAACAGACTGACCTGAGGACAGACTGACTGACCTGAGGACAAACAGACTGACCTGAGGACAAACAGACTGACCTGAGGTCGGAAATGATTGAGGACAGACTGACCTGAGGACGGACTGACCTGAGGTCGAACAGACTGACCTGAGGACGGACTGACCTGAGGTCGAACAGACTGACCTGAG
>VMKM01002381.1:0-52500 GCA_008360985.2 Macquaria ambigua
CACACTGAGCTGATCCTGATGTTTATCTGAAACATGATAGTGAGCTGATCCTCATGTTTATCTGAAACATGATACTGAGCTGATCCTGATGTTTATCTGAAACACACTGAGCTGATCCTGATGTTTATCTGAAACATGATACTGAGCTGATCCTGGTGTTTATCTGAAACACACTGAGCTGATCCCACTGAGCTGATCCTGATGTTTATCTGAAACACACTGAGCTGATCCTGATGTTTATCTAAAACATGATAGTGAGCTGATCCTGATGTTTATCTGAAACATGATACTGAGCTGATCCTGATGTTTATCTGAAACACACTGAACTGATCCTGATGTTTATCTGAAACATGATACTGAGCTGATCCTGGTGTTTATCTGAAACACACTGAGCTGATCCCACTGAGCTGATCCTGATGTTTATCTGAAACATGATACTGAGCTGATACTGATGTTTATCTGAAACATGATACTGAGCTGATCCTGGTGTTTATCTGAAACACACTGAGCTGATCCTACTGAGCTGATCCTGATGTTTATCTGAAACACACTGAGCTGATCCTGATGTTTATCTGAAACATGATACTGAGCTGATCCTGATGTTTATCTGAAACATGATACTGAGCTGATACTGATGTTTATCTGAAACATGATACTGAGCTGATCCTGGTGTTTATCTGAAACATGATACTGAGCTGATTCTGGTGTTTATCTGAAACACACTGAACTGATCCTGATGTTTATCTGAAACATGATACTGAGCTGATCCTGATGTTTATCTGAAACATGATACTGAGCTGATTCTGGTGTTTATCTGAAACACACTGAACTGATCCTGATGTTTATCTGAAACATGATATTGAGCTGATCCTCATGTTTATCTGAAACATGATACTGAGCTGATCCTGATGTTTATCTGAAACACATTGAGCTGATCCTGATGTTTATCTGAAACACACTGATCTTTTCTGTCAATATTCCAACATGTTTTCTACACTGACTGTAGACTGTAATAAAGTGTTTTGGTTAAAATAACATCAGAGAGGAATCAACATCTCAATAAAAACATCCTCCAACAAGCTGACTGGTTAAAACCTACCAGTGAGACAAAATACATTCAGGTTCTATACAAGTATAAAAGAAACATGCTAACATGCTAACAGACAGGAGCTCTTTAGCAGTGATGTTATGTTTCAGTCAGACAGAAAACTGCTTCCTGTTTCTTTTAAAACAGCACTGATCTACAATATATAATCCACCCTCCCCGACACTTACCCGACCCCCAACCCCGCCTAAATCTGTAGTAGCCACACCTTCATCCTGTCAGTTGGATGCACTTTGGATCTGCTTCCTTCTGGTGATTATTTTTATTTATTGCTGATACAAACTAAACTTTTTGCAGCAATACTTTAAGAACTGAATTAAAAAACTTGTTTTGGGGCTGAAATCATAATTTCTGTAAACATATAAGTTTCTACTTGCTGACAAACTTTGTTCCCAAATTAAAAAATATGGTTTTTGGTTTCACATATGACAAAAACACAAATTTTAGTCTATTTGACTATTCAGATAGTAAAATCCTACATAATGTAATGTTTCTAATGTTAAACTACATTTACTTATATTACCATATAAATACAGTTCATACTGAGGCTGTTTGTTTAACAGATTATAACCTCCAAACAGATGAGTCGCCCCCCCCCGAACACAGCAGGTGGTGACTGGTTAATATCCAAAGGCATTCTGGGTAATGTAGTGTTGTGACCACTAATGTGTCTAATCTTTGAAAACACGTCCTGTGAAACTATTTAAACCCCACCCTCCCAATACACAGCTCCACCCACTCCAGCACGTGTGGGCGGAGCTCCAGCTGATGTGATGATGTAAACAGGTCACATGGTTATAATTCCTGTTTCTAACAGCAACATTCAGAAAACAGGAAATGACATCATTATAAAAGTCTGACAGTGACTGAATCAGCCTGCTCTCTGTCCGTCTGTGACACCACGGTGACATCACAGTGATATCATGGTGACATCAGCAGAGGTCCCTGAGGTGGTCAAGTGAAGGTGTGATGTTAACTGGGATCAGCTCCACACTCGCTCTCCTCTGGGATGTCCTGCAGGTCTGAGAGGTCAGAGGTCACAGGTTACCATGGTGACAAAAGCAATTACAAAAATATCTACACCAATAAAAAATTTCATGTTATTATTATTAAAAAGTTCATTCTGTTATCATAATAATGTTGTGTCAAATGATGTTTTAATAATATATTATCATTTTGAGACACATCATCATTATTATTATGGAATGTTGTTATAAAATAACCATACTATAATAACAATTATTTAAATTATATAATAATAATTAATAATGATTATAATAATAATAATAATAATGACTTTAATAAGGATACAAAAAAAGTTCTATAGCAAATGTTAAATGATGAGTTGAACTGACCTCTGGGGCTGTCAGAGCGAGGAGAGATCCTCGTCACTTCCTCCTCTTCCTCCTCATGTCCTTCCTCAACACCATCTAACTGGTCCACTGGATCCTGGCTGGCCAATGGGGCAAGGGGGCAGGGCTCCAGTTCCCTGCTGCCACGCCTCCTGCATACCTGCTGACACACACGCTTTAGGTTATTTGAGCTCATTTTACCTCAGTTTTTTCTTGTTTAGTTTAACTTAGATTAGTTTAATTTGGTTTAGTTTATCTTGGTTTAGTTTATCCTAGTTAATTTAACTTGGTTTAGTTTATCCTGGTTTAGTTTATCTTAGATTAGTTCCTTTGGGTTTAGTTTATCTTGGTATGGTTTATTAACGATAGTCAGACACTTTGACACCTATATTTTAGTAAAACACCTGATCCACCTGTTCTCCCTTGATGACATCACTGATCTCTCCATTACTCCTCTTCCTCCTGCCTGGCTCCGCCCCCTCTCTGGTTGGCTCCTTCCCCTTCAGCCGTGTCACTTCCTCCTGCAGCAGCTCCACCTGCCGCTGCAGCAGCATCGCCTCCCCACTGGCATCCAGCCCCGTGTCCCGGGACATCGACCGATTGAGGCGGGGGCCAGAGCCAGAGCTTGGGGTAGAGGAGGGGGCCGGGCCTGTTCTGACTGACAGCTCCAGGATCGAGTCCTGACGAATCACAGCAGCCTGGGGGAGCAGTCAATGAGTTAGAAGGCTGATATGTCACTTTATGTACCGTAGGATAACAATATAAAACATCTTCATCATCATATGAATAATAAACATGTAAATAACGTCCTGTTGTCATACTTGCAGGGCGTGAAGCTGCGTGCTCAGACTGACCAATCGCTGACGGACTTCCTGTGGAGAGGACAGGTGTCAGCTGTTAATAACTGCTCTGATTGGACATCTCATTTCCAAATAAAATGAAATAGCATTTTTTGACTGCAACAGCATACATATCTGCTCTCTGAGGAAAAAAATCAGAAACCAGAAGGGAGAAATTTATATTTTACAATTTTTCATTTCATGAAAGTTTTGCAGTAATTGGACATACCATTAGGTTGTCTATTTAGGTAGAGACCTTATTTTGATACAGCCAATCAAATCTTGCATAAAGCAGTAACATCAGTGTTGTATCATAGGCAGAGCAGATGGTCACACAGAGCCAATCAGCATCCTGGTCACCAAACATTCACCGGGGGAAAGTGCACTGCTAATGTCAGATTGCAAGCTAGATGGCTAGTTAGCTGTTCAGCTGCAGCACATTAAACAACATGTAAACATACCTGCAAATGTCACTTGGGTCCAGTTAGCTGCTGGTATGGTCCTTTCTCTTCAATACCACTAACAACACACTGTCTGTCCATGACATGTAGGCTACGGTGCAAGTTTGTTTACTTTGTCTCGTCTCTCAAACACCAATGCTCTCTTGTTTGCTACGGTGTAACACGGCGCTCTGGCAGCCTGCCAGCTGCCATTTCTGATATTTCTCAAAAGACATTTTTTCTTCCTTTTAATAATAACAAAACTATTAAAAATAAATTTCAAAAACATGTTGATATTATTTTTCACTACAAAGAGGGACTAAATGGGATTTCAGTTGGAAATCACAACCAAATCACAGCCAGATCACAACAGGAAGTGTTCGTTACCTCGTTTAGGGTTCGTTCCTGCAGCTGGTTACCGTTTCTGTCCTAAGAGAGAAAAACAAGACAGAAATATCCAATAAACTCAATAAACTCAGACACTGTTTCTCACTCCTCTTTACATTGTTCAAACCTGCATTGTTTATCCAGCAGGGCTCTTATTTTGATAGTTTACTCTAACATGGGCGGTCACCATCATCAAATCAGGATGAAAATGTAACAAGCTGCTCAGTCACATGTATTGTTCAACAACATTAAACATAACTTCATTCCTTTAATCGATCAACTGTGATCAGAGGTCAAAGGTGATGAGGTGATTTACCTTTGAAGAGCTGCTGTTCAACTCAAAAGAACCATTCAGAGAACCAGAGTCACCATCTGAGAGTGAGACAGAGACATAAAGACAGACAGGTAAATATGCTGCTGTCTGTTGCTCACAGTTAAAACATTCAGAGCAGACTGGACAGTGAGAGTTTGAACACACTGATCAAACAGACAGAGAAGAAGAAGATTCGACTACAAGAAGTTTATCTGGAGGTTTTGAGTCTCATGTGAATCACTAACTGCTGTGAATAAAGCTGAGAATAGCTGACTGTGTTCAGTTCAGAGGTGCTGTCAACGGAAAGACATGAATTTGTTGGGACGTCGTGTATCTTTATGAATCAGCTTCATAAACGTAAAGAGAGGAAACATGAGAGAGACTGGAGTTTCTGCTGAGTTCAAAGGTCAGTCAGAGTCTGAGCCAGGAGCTGCCATCTTGCGCATTTGGAGCCAGAATCTGCGCAGTAGTGATCTGCGGTGAAGCCGCGGTATTGAGTTCCTGCCTATACAGCCGCCTGAACCAATTGCGAGCACACTCACAGTTGTCAATCATGACATCACACCCCCTTTTTATAGCATCAAATAACTAATTAAAACCAAACTGATCAGAAAAAAACGAACACTTGAACAAACATCAGCGTGATAAGAACTACCTACAATGACAGAAACCATCTTTGGGAACATTTTATTTTATTTATTTATTTTTTATTTATTTTATTTATTTATTTATTTATTTTGTCTTACTGAAACCTGGCTGTGTCATGATGAATATGTTAGCCTAAATGAATCCACTCCACCCCAGTCACATTAATACTCACATTCCTCGAGGCACAGGCCGAGGAGGTGGAGTTGCAGCCATCTTCGACTCAAGCCTATAAATCAAACCTAAACCTAAACCAAATTATAACTCGTTTGAAAGCCTTGTTCTTCACACCCAACCTGGAAAACTACAGCCAATTCTATTTGTTATAGTGTACTGAGCTCCTGGACCGTACTCTGAATTTTTATCTGAATTCTTAGAGTTCTTATCAGGTTTAGTCCTTAAAACGGATAAAATAATTATTGTAGGTGATTTTAATATTCATGTGGATGTAGAAAATGATAGCCTTAGTGCTGCGTTTATCTCATTATTAGATTCGATTGGCTTCTGTCAGCATGTACATAAATCCACTCACTGTTTTAACCACACCCTCGACCTTGTTCTTGTATATCGCATAGAAATTGAACATCTAATAGTCTTTCCACAGAATCCTTTTTTATCAGACCATTATTTAATAACTTTTGAATTCCTATTACTGGACTACACGCCATTAGACAAACATTCCTACACTAGATGTCTGTCTGATAGTGCTGTAGTTAAATTTAAGGAAGTGATTCCATCGGCATTTAATTCAATTCCATGTCTCAATATAACAGATGACTCCTATGCTAACTTTAGTCCCTCCCAAATTGATCATCTTGTTGATAGTGCTGCAGGCTCACTGCGAATAACACTCGACTCTATTGCCCCTCTAAAAAAGAAGATAATAAAACAGAGGAGGTTAGCTCCATGGTATAACCTGCAAACCCGCACATTAAAGCAAACATTGCGAAAACTTAAAGGAAATGGCGTTCTACCAATCTTGAAGATTAACCCACATTTAGCCTGGCAAGATAGTCTTTAAATCTATCGGAAGGCCCTCCGTAATGCTAGAGCAGCCTACTACTCATCATTGATAGAGGAGAATAAGAACAACCCCAGGTTTCTGTTCAGCACTGTAGCCAGGCTGACAGAGAGTCACAGCTCTGTTGAGCCATGTATTCCTATAGACCTCCTAGTAACGACTTCACAAGCTTCTTTAATGATAAAATTCTAACTATTAGAGACAAAATTCAGCACCTCCTGCCATCAGTTGGTTCTGACTTATCTTCAAACACAGTAACCTTAGAAACAACTGTAAAACCTGATGTACATTTGGACTGCTTTTCTCCCATCAACCTTAATCAACTAACTTCAATGATTTCTTCATCTAAGCCATCAACGTGTCTCTTAGACCCCGTCCCAACTAGGCTGCTTAAAGAAGTTTTACCCTTAGTTAGCACTTCTTTACTAGATATGATCAATCTGTCCTTATTAAACGGCTATGTACCACAGTCCTTTAAAGTAGCTGTAATTAAACCTCTTCTTAAAAAGCCCACTCTTGATCCAGGGGTTTTGTCAAATTATAGACCTATATCTAACCCTCCCTTTCTCTCTACGATCCTTGAGAAAGCAGTTGCCTTCAGGTGACCCCTGAGCCACCCCTTAGTTATGCTGCTATAGGCCTAGACTGCCGGGAGACTTCCTAGGATGCACTGAGCTCCTCTCTCCTCCTCTCCTCCTCTCCTCCTCTCCTTCTCCATCTGTACGCACTCATATCCCATTAATGATTGTTACTAACTCAACTTCTTTCCGTAGTTGTGTGCTTTCTCTCCCCCCTCTCTCTCTTCTTCTGTTGATGATAACTGATAACTTTGTTATGATATGGCGCTATATAAATAAAACTGAACTGAATTGAATTGAATTGAATTATTTGATGTGTACTTTGACTTTTCAGTTTGGCCCATGTCCCATCCGCTAACATGGAGGGGGCGGGGCTTATGACCTATACTGCAGCCAGCCACCAGGGGGCGATCGAGATGTTTTGGCTTCACTTTTGGGGAGCTGTCATGTCGTCCATCTTTATATACAGTCTATGGTTGACATACAGTACATTCCCTAACTCTAACCATAACCACTACCTGCCTGTACAATTGGTAAACACAAACGGTCTGGTTGTAAAATTCAGGTGATGTCACTTCCTGTCTGAAAACAGTTGAGCTGCAACAATTAGTCGATCAACAGATAATCAATCTGCAACTGTTTTAATAATTCAATAATTGTTTCAGTTATTTGTGAAAGCAAAAATGCCAAATATTTGCTAGTCGTCTCAAATGTGATGATTTTCAGTTTTTCTCTGTTTTAGTAAACTGAATATTTCTGGGTTTTGAACTGTTGGTCCAACAAAACAGGCATTTTTCACTGAAATTTTACAGACAAAACGATTAATCAATCAAGCATGGAAATTCTTTGAAACTCAGAGGACAGATTTAGTTTTTCTTTAACTTTCATCAGGTTACAGGTTTCGACAGGTGACAGTGACTCACTGCTGAGCTCCTGGTTGCTGTTGGTTACAGTGGACTTCTGGATGTTGGAGTTCAGCAGCAGCTCAGTCAGTTTGTCCACTGAAAACACAATGAGATTCAGTTCAGTTGGATTCTGTTGTTTTATTTCACATGAAAACTGAATATAAAAACTCACCTTCAGTGATGGAGGAGGTGAGGAGCGGCTCGGCCAGAGGAGCGTGAGGAGTGTCGGCTCTGAACAGGTTCCTGCAGGAGGAGGAGGAGGTCCTGGAGGAGGAGGTGCTGAGCTCCACACCTCCTTCTTCTTCTGCTCCTCCTCTTCCTGTCGCTTCCACAAGGTCAGAAAACAGAGTAACTCGCTCCTGCAGGAGCTCCAGCACTTCCCTGTCCTTCTGCTGGATGTCAGCTGGGGAGGAGGAGGAGAGGAGGGGGACAAATGTTGAATTAGATGTGAAACAGAAGTGATTTTATTTTTAATAGTGAAATATTCATGACAGGAAAGGATAAGAAACAGGAGGTGAAGTATCAGGAGGTGTAGGTGAAAGAGGTGTACCTCTGAGTCTGCGCAGTAAAGCTTTGTCTTCAGTCTCGATGAGAGGAAACTCATCTCTGGACGGACAGCTGCAGACAAAACACATGATACTGTGAAGTACTGAGTACTACATACAGTACTATACTGTACTAACCGACATGGCTTCAGGACAAACCAGGTCTGAATCAGACTCAAAGCACTAAACCAGGACACCGCTGTGGTTTAGGGGTTAAGATACAGACCATAAACTGCAATGGTCCCTGGTTCAAATCCACATGTGGTGCATGTCTATCTCTCATTGTTTCCTGTCATCTCTTCACTATCACTGCCCCCCAAAATGGTCTGAACCAGACTGTCTGGTGGTTCAGGACCAGGGCCGAGTCAAGCATCCTCAGAGTTATGTAAAGACCAACTGTCTCCTGTCTCCTAAAAACAGGACCCAGTATCAGTTTAAACTGGTCTACCAGTCTGAAGTCCTGCTAGCGCCCCCCTAGAAGCTACAGAGTTCATTATAGCCACAACCTGAACAAACAACATCCTTATGATTCATCTGTTTTGACTGTCTTACCAGTAGTGGAGCTAAACATGTAAAGTTTATCCTGAAGGGGGAGCTAGAGGAAGGATCATGGAGTTATTAAGATCTGAAGGGTCCTTCCTCTGGAGAGCAGGAAGCAGATCATTAACCTGACCAGAAATTCAGAAACATGTATCTGACTGAATGACGAACACCACAGTTCCACCCCTACAGAGTACTGCACAGTACTACAGAGTACTGCACAGTACTCTGTAGTACTGTGCAGTACTTAGAGGTACCATGCAGTACTGCAGTACTGACCTGAGAGCAGTCTGCTGGATGCGGCTCATCCAGGTCCTGCGGTCGTCTTTGGACGAAGCGTACAGCTCGTACATCTCTGGAGGGGTGGAGGCACTGATCAGGTACATCCCTCGCTCCTGATTGGCTATGTCTCTGACAATCAGGTTATTCAGAGAGACCACTGGAGACTTGTCCTGAGACAGAGAGACAGATGGACAGAAAGGTATGTGGTCAGGTAATCAGGTAAACAGACAGGTATACAGACAAACAGATAGGTCAGACAAACAGGTGAGACAGACAGATGGACAGTATCCGGAGAGTATTCGGCCTTCTGACTGGATGGAGACCTGAGTTCATGCCACCTATGGATCTCATAGTTCTGCTGGGGGACTTCAACACTCATGTGAGGAAGAACAAAGAAACTTGAAGTGGTTCTGCCAAACTGTCAGACGACCCAGGAGGGTGAGGCAGGACTTAGTCCAGATGGTTATAAGCAAGAAGGAGAACTGCTGTCCTGGACTGAAGATAATGTCAGATGGTGGAAGGAACACTTTGAAGAACTCCTGAACCCAACTGACACAGAAGAGGCAGAGCTGGAAGACTTGGGAGAGGTCCTGTTCATTTCTCTGACAGAGGTCACTGAGGTAGTTAAAAGGCTCTGCATTGTCACCAGGTGTGTATGAGATCTACCCTGAGAAGCTGAAAGCTCTGCACATGGTTGAGCTGTCTTGGTTGACTCTTCAGTGTCTCATGGAGGTCGGGTACAGTTCCTGTGGACTGGCAGATCGGAGTGGTGGTTTAAAAAGAGGACTCGAGGGTGAGCTTACCCCAACCCTATCAGGGCATCACACTGCTCAGCCTCCCTGGGAAAGCTTCTGATCAGCTGTTTACTCTTGCTAGCATCCTGGAGGGGCGTTACGGCCCTGGCACAAGGGAAGCAACATGAAGGAAGAAACAAAGTTGGATAAACCAAATTGTAAGTTTATTAAGTAAATAAAAAAACTTTGCTGGCTGACAGAAAGAGTGAGGGAGGTGGAGAAAGGGCCTTTTGTAGGTGGATCAGGTGCCACTGATTGGATGCCACTGAAACAAAGAACGAAAGCCAGGTACACAGAACACTACATAGGTCATAACAAGGGGTCATAGGAGTTTGTCCATCCAGTGTACATGTGTTTTGTGGACTTGGAGAAGGTTTATGATCATGTCCCCAAATTTGTCTTGCGGGAGGTAGTGTTGGAGTATGGGGCACCAGAGCCGTTACTACGAGTCATCATCTCTGGTCTGGTCTGAGGTGTCCTCAGAATTGCCTCTCAGATTTTGCAGATTATGTGGTTCTGCTAGCTTAATTTGGACTGTGGTGGTCTCAGAGAGAGCCGATCCTGAAGGTGAAGCTCTGGATTCACCAGTGGGTCTCTGTTTCAGTCCTTAGCTGTGGTCCTGGTCTCTGGGTAGGGACTGAAAGAATGAGATGGTGGATTCAAGTAGTTAAAATTAGTTTCCTTGGCAGGGTGTCTGGACTCAGTCTTAGAGTGAGGGTGAGGAGCTCAGAGGAGAACCACTGCTCCTTCATGTTGAAAGGAGTAAGCTGAGGTGGTTCAGTATCTGATTTGAATGCCTCCTGGATGATGGAGGGATTATATATCCCGTCAGACCTGGGAACACCTCGAGACCCTCAAGAAGGAGCTGGAAGGTGGCTGAGAGAAAGATGTCTGGGCTACTTTGTTTACCCTGCTGCCACCATGACCTGGACCCGAATAAGTGGTCAAAAATTGATGAATGGGGCAGCTGTGGATCAGGACGTAGAGCAGGTCATCCACTAATCTCTGGGCTGTTCAACCCAGCCAAGAGGGAGTACACAGACATTAATTGCTGAGCAGTCGTTTGGTGTTGTATCGCTCTTCAAGCTGGGATTGCTGGTTAGTATTCAGACGCTCCCACACCGCCGCACAACCCTGCACTAATCGCCACAACGCCTGATTCTGTCTGAAAGCAGCCTTGCCAGCAGCTTGCATGGCAGCTCCGTTACCATTGGTGTGTGAGTGTGTGTGTGAATGAGAGGCCAATTGTAAAGCGCTTTGTCCATTATGGTAGAAAAGTGCTATACAAGTGCAGTCCACTTACCATTTACCAAGAAAGATGGATGGATAGAGAGAACAGGAAGAGGGACATGAGGAGGTGCAGCTGTTACCAGGTGTGACTCACCAGTGATGCAAAAGTGAACTTCTGATCTTTCTCCTGAAGGAAAACCAAGATGTCTGACATCAGCAGCACCTGCACATCTGGAGACAAACATACAGAGGCTGGTCAGCAGGTGCAAGCTCTGCTCACATAGCTAGGTGTGACATCACAGCAGGTAAATGTGATACAGCATCAGCCTCCTGTACCTTTCATCCTGGATCCCTGGACCTTCCAGAGAAGCATCCCCTCGTGGAGGAGCCTCCTCCTCAGCAGCTCTCCTCCTCTGAACACTCCTCCTCCCTGGACCTCCGCCTGGGCCCGGGGGTCCAGACGGGCCTGGATCTCCTGCAGCCTCCTGGTTCGGTCCAGCTCCAGCACCTCCTTGTCCACCGAGCTGATCAGCTGTTTCAGGAGGAGCAGTGCCCGGCTCAACGCCTGCGCCTCCTCCTCTCTGCCTGCAGGAGGTCACAGGGATATAGTAACATCAGAGGACAGGGGTCAGAGGCTATTAAAGGTCACATGTTATTAAGGGTCAGAGGTCATAGGTTACCTTTGGTGTTGTCAAGGATTCGTTGGATGAGGACGGGGTACTTTGTGATTCGCTGTGTCACCAGCAAGATGCACTCCTGGACGCCATGACGACGTAGCAAAGGACCTCGACAGGCACGCTGAGCATTATGGGATGGAGAAAGACATCAACATCAACACCAAAATACCAGGTCTACATTATACTATATTTTTGCACTTCTGGTTAGAAGCTAACTACATTTCATTGGCTTTGTAGCTGTACTCTGCACAATGACAATAAAGTTGAATCTAATCTAAACCAGTTTAAATCACTTTAAACAAGTTTACAAGCAGTTTAGACCTAGGCCTAAATGGGTTTAAACTAGTTAAACTAGTATGAACCAGTTTAAACCAGTTTCATCCTGCATACTACTATGAGACTACTGTGTTCGTCTGTGGTATGTAGTAGATGGTTTCGAATACAGCCACAGGCAAACTATGTCTAATTCAGATTTAACAGGCCTAAACCAGGGCCAGTCCGGGCCATTTTCTGCATGTCATCCCCCCTCTCTCACCCCCTTTCCTGTCGATCTCCAGCTGTCCCTATCAATAAAGGCGAAAAGGCCAAAAAAATATACAAAACAGGCCTAAACCAGGAAAACCAGGTTTGAAACTGGGTCTAAAATAGGCTGAAACAGGTCTAATTAAAATTAAAACAGGTCCAAACCAGATCAGATAAATTTAAAAGTTTAAATTTGATCTAAACCAGGATAACCACAGTTTCCATTCGGTCTACACCAGATCTAGTCTAGTCTAAGCAGGTAAACTAGGGTCTAGTAAAAGTCTAGTCAAAAGCTGTGTTAACCAAAGCAAACCTGACTAAAGGTCTAAACCACATGGGAACCTGGTCTAAAACCACTGAGACAGGTCTAAAGCAGTCTAAACTGGGTCTAGTCAGAGCCAGATCCTGGTAATAAAGTTAATAAAGTTTAAGTCCTGGATCTGGTCTAGTTCCAGTTCCAGGTCCAGGTCCAGGTCCTCACCCTGATGAACTGCTGCAGTCTTCGGTCTCGAGTTAAAACTTCTTTGTAGAGTTTAACAGCTTTCGGGTGTCGACTGCAGAACTCAGAGTAAAGTTTCTTCATGTCATCTGCAGACTGACCTGAAAACTACACACACACACACATGCACGCACATTATTTCAGATCAGTTCGTTTTTGTTGTTAGTAAAAATCCTCATCTGTCTGTCATATGAAGTCACCACAGATACTGAAGACAGACAGACAGACTGTATGTCTGTAAGTGTATACGTATACATGTAATTTTGTATACGTATGTACCAGTATAGGCGTATGTGTATATGTGTATACGTACATGTGTGTATTTGTGTATTCGTATATACATGTGTATCTGTGTATTTGTGTATATTTGTATACTTATTGTATATTATACATGTTCATGTGTATATGTGTGTATACGTGTATATATGTACATGTGTACAGATAGTAACGTTATTCTAAATTTGATTGGAAATCACGTTCAGTCTGGTAATGTCACTGTTTTGGCCGATACCCAGGATGCAACAGGATGCTGACTGCAGTTCACTGAACGGCCACCAGGTGTCATTAATAACAAGGACTTTCTGAAGACACAGAACCTTTAAGGGGCCACTGAACAGAATGAGTACTTTCACTTTTGATATTTTAAGTACATTCAGCTGATATTACCTCTGTACTTTTACTAAAGTTAAATTATGAATTCAGGACTTTTATTTGTAGTGGAGTATTTTTATAATGTGGTATTAGTACTAAGGATCTACTGGTGACATGTCATTTTTGTGGCAGTGACACTGTGGTGAGTGACAGCCGTCTGCAGGAAATGTGTTTAACTGAAAGAAACTAGTATCAGTGCATGTAATGATTTAAAGTGTCCAGCAGGTGGAGCTGTTTCCCTCCACACACACTGACTCCTTCAGGCTGTTTCAATAGATTTAAAGCTGAACTCTATTTCAGTTTCCAAACAGTCAGACGGAAGAAATGTTTTCTATTCTGCTGAATTTCACAGATAAACAGAAAGTTAAGTTAAACTTTGACTTCAGTTTATCAGATGTGGAGAATCTGGATTTCTCAGTTCAAACAGCTGATTTCAGAGATCCTGTTGACTCAGTCTCTGATAGGTTGAATCTTGACCTTCATGAAACCCTGATCCTGTGTGATGTCGTCCCTGAACATTAATAACCTCAGTGAGTCCACACACGGAGATCACCTGTGCTGCCGTACCTGTCTGAGCAGCAGCTCTCCGATCCTGCGGACGGTGAAGTTGGTGGAGCTGCCCTCCATCAGACCCTCCTTCCTCCTGTTCAGCAGCTCTGACAGGAAGCTGGAGTGCCACTCCAGCAGCTGGTCCAGACAGGGGAAGATGGTGTGAACCACACCTGCCTCCAGCATCACCTCCTCCAGCATCCCCCGCCGGTACACCCCCTCCATGATCCGCAACGTCCGCACATGGTGGAACTCTGTCTGGATCAACTCTGAGAGACGGACAAGAAACTGGTTTATCCTGATGCAGATGTCATGGTAACAGAAACACAAACACGTATCCATGACGATAGATGGACAGAGACAATCAGGAGACTCTGCCCACAGAGGGTTAGGGTGGTGCAAAAACAGTGTACATGATGTCCTGCTGTTTATTCAATATACTGTGTATATATATATATTGAGTAGATAAGTAGATAATGAGTATATATGTGAATATATATATATATATTTGTATACCATAGATAACATCCTGCTGTTTGATGAGGTCTTTATGAAGGGTCTGCAGGAAGTTTGGTTCCACGATGAGACTCCAGCTGTCGGCCTGAACACAGCTGCCCTCCACCTGCAGCTCCTCCAGCAGAGGGCTCCACCACCACTCACCTGCAACACAACACACAGACACAAACATATTACCTTCATTTTCTTGTTGTTTTTGATTATTTGATTGATTATTTTTCTGATGTAACATCTTCATCCCGGTTGTAAAAGAATCCCGTCAGCTGGCTTCAGATCAGCCTGCAGCTTCTCCTGCTGGTTGGATGACTGAGTGACATCATCAAATTAATATTTAATTAACCCAACTAAAATATGAAGGAATTATACTTTTGATCATTGTGACCATTAACTGATCCAGAATCTGCTTTTTAATTTAATTAACTCAAATAAAAACTACACTGATATAAAATATTGTCTAATAATGAGGTCAAAGGGCTGATGACGCCGAGCAGCGGAGACATTATTGATACATCATAAAGAGATGATATAAAAGTGATTAACAGACCGTCATCAGTCAGAGACTCCATGGACAAAGTCCTGCTCCTGAAGTTCAAAGACTCAGTGGACTGAGACAGAATCCTCCTGAGACCCACAGAGTCCTCGCTCACACTGAGGAGAGACAGACAGGTGGAGAGACAGACAGACTTTTCTCAGAGAGTATAGGGACAGTGACACAATGTTTAAGGGTACTGACGGCGGTGTTGGGTGAACCGTGCAGGAATTACAACCATTTTTATACAAAGACCCGACATTTCAGGGTACCAAAGTAATATTAACATAATAAATAATTCCTTTATTCATGACAATAATTCCACTAGTGTTTATGTGGTAGGTGATATGAATGCTGACCTTTCAGATAAATGTTCACTGTTTGCTAAACATATGTTACAGTTCTGTGAGGATAACAATCTCATATTATCTAGTCAACTGCTCTTACCTGCAGACAGCTATTCCTATATAAGTGAAGCCTGGCACACAACATCATGGCTTGATCATTGCATTAGCACTGCTGATGCCCATGCTATTCTGCAATCAATGAAAATTTTGTATGAGACATCCATGTCTGATCATGTAACATTTGTTATGATTCTTGATGTTGATTGCCTTCCCGAGATGACTTATGAGCTAAATAGTGCCTGCAAGGCTAAATTGGACTGGGCTAAGCTCACAAATGAGGATATCTTGTCATACTATGGGAGAACTGATGTCCTCTTGAATGATGTATATCTACCAAAAGCGGCAATTATGTGTTCTGATGTAAATTGTAATGATATTTCTCACCGTAAAGCCCTCTGTGCTATGTATGATTGTATAGTGAGAGCTGTGGATGAGGCGAGTAGATCATATTTTATTTACTCTGATAAGGCACACAACATCAAGCCAGGTTGGAATAAGCATGTGGCTGTACATCATGCAGAAGCTAAGGAGGCATTCAAGGCTTGGGTTTTGGCAGGTAGGCCCAGGCAGGGGCCTGTCCTGGAATGCAAAAAGCTTACCAATGCTAGGTATAAATATGCGATTCGTTATGTGTGCAAACACAAACAAGTTATGAGAGCAGACTCTATGGCTGAAAAACTATTGTGTAACAATGGCAGGGATTTTTGGAAAGAGGTGAGAGCTCTGAACAGGGACAACACAGTGCTACCATGTATTATAGAGGGAGTTTCTGGAGCCGATGACATAGCTGAGTTGTGGAGGCAACAGTACTCTGCTTTATTTAACTGTGTTAAAAGTAACCCTTACAAAGTGGGCAATATTGCCAATAGTGATACATTGGGAATCATAACCAATGAGGTCTATCAAGCAATAACACAGTTATCGGATAATAAAGCAAGTGGTTCAGATAAAATCACTGCAGAGCACCTTAAGTTTGCAAGCCCAAAGGTTGCAGTTCTTGCAATTTGCTTTACTGGCTTTATGACTCATGGTCTGTTGCCAGACTCTATGTTGTCTGTCATTCTTGTGCCTGTCATTAAGGACAAAGCCGTCAAGGTTGGGAGCCTGGATAATTATAGGCCAATTGCACTTGCCAGTGTGATATCTAAAGTTCTAGATGTAGTCAAAATTCTTCTGTTCTTATTGGCTTTATTGATGCCTCAAAGGCTTTTGACTGAGTTAATCACCAAAAGTTGTTTCTAAAATTAAGTCAAAGGGGCGTGCCTGACAGCATGATAAGAATCCTAGCATACTGGTATGCCAACCAGAGTATGCAGGTCAAATGGAGCAATACAGTCTCTGCCCCCTTTGGCGTTAGAAATGGAGTACGACAGGGGGGGCTACTCTCACCAGCCCTCTTTAATGTGGACATGAATGATTTATCTGACCAATTAAGAGGCTGCAAAACTGGCTGTATGATTGTTAACACCCTAATGAACCATCTTATGTATGCCGATGATCTGGCTATTTTCTATCCGAGCAGTGCTGGGTTTCAACAGCTGCTGAATATATGCTCTGATTATGGGGTCAAATATGATGTGCAATATAATGCAAAAAAAAGTGTTGTTATGATATGTAGAGCAAAAGGACCTCAATTTTCCAGATTTTTATCTGTCAGTGCTATGTGTTTGTAATAAAACAAAATACCTGGGGCACTTTATTACAGATCAAATGTTTGATGACGATGACATGTACAGGCAGTATATATATGCCGTATATTATATGCTCAAGCTAACATGTTGGCAAGAAAATTCAAGATGTGCTCAGACCATGTTAAGATAAGTCTCTTTAGGACGTATTGCACTCCTCTCTATACTGCCCCCTTGTGGGCCAAGTTTAAAAAGGCAAGCTTACATAGGCTAAAGGTTGCCTATAATGACTGTATGCGAATATTACTTAAAAAACCCAGGTGGTGTAGCGCAAGCGACTTATTCTGTAATGCAGGTGTCAATACTTTTCAGGCCCTATTGAGAAATCTGATGTACAAATTTATTTGTCGACTGAATGACTCTAAGAACGAAATTATCATCCTGCTGACAAATCCTAGATTAAGTGTCGTACGATACCAGTCACCTATGTGGAAACATTGGTATAACTGTCTTTTATAAAAGGTGGTAATGTTATTTTTATTATTTTTAATAATGTATGTATTGTACCTGGGATGTTGTTGTTGTTGTATGTTTTCTAATGGACTCTGAGTCTGACAATACAGTTGAAAGAAAGAAAGAATATTAAATAAAGTCATCATGTTTAGTACTTGGTTGCAAATCCTTTGCAGTCAATGACTGCCTGAAATCTGGAACCCAAAGACATCTAGATGCTGGGTTTCTTCCCTGGTGATTGTCTGCCAGGCCTCTATTGCAGAACAAGATCTTGTTCCAGGACTCTGCAGGTTTTTTAAGTAATTGTTGGCAAATTGTAACCTGGCATTTCGGTTCTTCAGTTTTATAAGAGGTTTGCATCTTGTAGTAAACCCTCTGCAGGTATTCTGGTGAAGTCTTGTCCTCATCGTGGTTTTGGATGACACAGGTATGCCCACCTCTTGGAGAGTCTTCTTGATGTGGCTTACAATTTAAAAGGGTTTTTCTTCTGTCATCCATCGCAGTGGTCCTTCAGAGTCTACCAGGTCTACCGTATGGTATTACTCAGATCACCAGTGCGTTCTTTTTTTTTAAGAACGTACCAAACAGTTGAATCGGACAAACCTAATGTTGGTGCTATTTCTCTGATTGGTTGTTTCTGATTTTTCAGCCTTCTTAACTGACATCGTCATCGTGACTGATACAGATTTCAAATGAAGATGCCACACTTAGAATCAACAATGGAATAACACACGCCTGTCAGAGGAACAGCTGAACAGCCAATTGTCCAATTATTTTTGGTACCTAAAATGGCTGGACTACAAATATAAATGTCTGTAATTCCTACACCGTTCATCCAATTTAGATGTAAAGACCCTCAAATTAAAGCTAAACTGCACTGAAAGCACACACTAATAGTTTCATTTGGAATCCATTGTGGTGGTGTACAGAGCCACGGTCCAAATACTTCTGGAGCTGACCGTATATATACGAACACGTCAGTACTGTGTAGTCACACAACAGCTGTGTCATAAATGTCTCCCTTCATAAAGCTGCTGCGGCTCACTTTGTTACTGAGGTCGCAGTGTGTCATGTTGTCGGACTGAGCTGCGTCAGAGTAGAAACCAAGACAACAACAAGCTTTTTCAGCTGAACATCTTTTACATTCAACAACCAATCAGGTGGCTGCTCAGTCTCACCCTGCGATGTTATTGGTGGAGACGCTCTTGGCGAGCGAGAGGCCGGAGCGAACCCGTCTGGACCCGAGCAGCGACTGACGAAGACTGTCTGAGGGATAGATGGCCGAGCTGGGACGCTCCTTCATCATCGGAGCTGAAGAAACAGAGAAGAAAAAATCAAACACCTGTCGTGATAAAACTACTGAAGAGAAACAGAAGAAGAAAAGTTCTTCTTCTGCACCTTTTAAAAACAAACACTGATATTTGATGAAGAATCTGATTGATTATAAATCTGTTTTAGACCAACAAATACCACTAGTGTCTCTTCTGAGAGACAGATTACAAACAGAAGGGACACATTCTAACTTGTAGTACAAAAACACTGGACCCTACATTTCCCACAATGCAGCTGGATGGTGTCTTTCATTGTCATAGACAAACAGACATGTTGACTCACTTTTGGTGCGCAGGGCGACGTTCTGCAGAGCTGAACTGTTTCTCACCATCGCCAGCTTCTGTTGCTGTTAGAGAGAGACAGATGGGTAGTGAGACAGGTTGTTAGTACAGAGAGACAGACAGACAGACAGACAATCAGTAAAGACAGTTAGATAGGTCTTACCCTCTGTTTCATCTTGGCACAGCTGGCCAGACTGTCTCTGCAGCGGTTGTGGATGGTGACATTACAGGCTGAGAGAGAGACAGACAGACAGACAGACAGGTAGCTGGTCAGACACGTTACTCAAATTGTTTAATCCAGTTGTACGGAGATTTATTGATCAGCTTATCTGTAGTTATGATACTGTATCAATACACAGAATCAGATCAATAATTCTGCTGTAGATCAGTTTGTATCAATAAATCAGATCGAACAATTATTTCAGGATTCTGCTCTTTAGAGTAAAACATCATATTTATAGTGAGCTGAGTGGCTCTTGACATAAAACATCAGGGAGGACATGATTGGTTCATTGAGGACAGTGAATGATCGGCCTGCTGTGACGTTTCAGAAGAGCTGAAGAGTGAACTGACGTCTCAACAACCAAACATCCTGCCACAAAACCCGCCGAGACAAACGTCCTGCGAGAAAACTGAACAACGAAACAAAGACAAAACGGCCAAAATAAAAACTCGAGTAACGAAATGCACGAACGTCCTGCAAGAAAACGTCTTGAGAGAAAGCAGCGTGTCGACCGCTCGGTCAAACTTTAGATGCTGGACAGTAATCAGATTACTCAGCAGCTCCTCAGAAAGTCTCTAACTGATTCACTAAGACAGGTTGCACCATTCAAACGTGAGAAACGTCTCAGCTAGTAAAGACTTTAGTGATGTGTAATTCTGTTGCTAGGAAACATCAGGTGAACCACAGCTGGTTCATGACTCTGTGATGTACACCTGTCCAGGTGAGGCCTGTCCCTGAAGCTCAGTTTAAAGTTTGGATGTTTCCTTCAATCAACATGTTTCTTCTTTTTCACAAACATCTCTGGAAACACGTTGAAACAGTGAGCGAACGTGACACCTGTAGCCACACCCAGCGGTGATGTCACAGTGTGCTGGAGTACACCTGTACGTCACAGACCAGGTAACGTTCCTGCTGCTAAAACCAACATGAGACAGAAGGAGGCTATTAGAACCCCTGGAACCTCTTCAAGGATCCGCAGAACCTTCTCCATGATCCCAAGATCGTCCTCAAGGACCTTTGAAACCTCAAGAAATCTCAAGTCCACATTCCTGCTGAAAATAAACCAACTGACTGACTGAGAGAGAAGAAGTAAAAATAATCTGCAGACTGCCTGCTGCCTGCACACACACACACACACACACACACACACACACACACACACACACTCTGAGACACATGTGTCCCCTCGACCCAGTTCTCAGGGTTCATCCACAGCAGCCAATCACAATGTAGGACAACAGGGTCACACACACACACACACACACACACGCGGTATCAGAGTCCGTCAGTTGTGTTCACACAGGAGAGTTAACGCTGTTACAATGATCTCAGCTCTGTGTGTGTATGTGTGTGTGTGAGCGTGTGTGTGTATGAGTGTTTTAATCTGAAGAGGTACATCTGTTCATTGTGAAGGAGGAGGATTAACACACCATCTGTTTTACACACACACACACACACACACACACACACACACACGTTCCATGTTGTTGATTTATAGAAACATTTACAGTTTATAATGTGAAAACCTCAGAATCAAATGATGCATTATTATCATTATTGTTATTATTATTAATAATAATATTATTGTTGATGGTTTTTTATTAGTATTGTTGTTCTTATTCGCTCATTAACATCCTGGTCTGGTCTGGAGATAAAAAAATGTTTGAACTTGTTTTAAAATGTTTTATTTATTTGCATCATGTTGGATGTTTAATGGTGTGAGACTGGATGTGTGTGGCAAACAGTCTAAAAACAACTAGTTAACAATGACGAGTCAATCAGCTGATCAATAATCTTTCTGCTGCTGTTTCATATTAAAAGCCTCTCATGTGCAACCACAAAAAGGCTTTTATTGTGAAGCAGCAGCAAGAAGTGCTGATTTATTCAGTATATATTCACTGTTTAAATAAATGTTATATATATGAATGCTGTATATAAATGTTGTATGTATATGTTGTATATAAATGTTGTATATATATATGTTGTATATATGTTGTATAAATCTTACCTGGGCAGCTGAGCGCCTCCTTGGCTGTGATGCTCCTGTTGCAGGAGGAGCACAGGGTGGTGGAGGACACAGTCAGGGAGGTGAACAGGTGACCGTTGCTGTACCTGGCCTCCCTCTCTCGCGCCTCCTTCTCTCGCTCCTTCACACGCTCCTTCTCTTTTTTCTGACCAGACAGACAGACACACAGACAGACAGGTCAGTTATTCTTTATATGACAACTGATCAATTCTTTTAGACACTTTTAAACTTCTGATAATCAGACTGAAACTCTCTATGACACTCACAACCGACAGAGGGCTGACCAAGGGCCGACAGAGGGCAGACAAAGGGCAGACAGAGGGCCGACCAGGGACCGACAGAGGGTAGACAGAGGGCCGACCAGGGGCCGACAGAGGGTAGACAGAGGGCTGACCAGGGGCCGATAGAGGGCCGACCAGGGGCCGACAGAGGGCCGACCAGGCGCCGTCAGAGGGCCGACCAGGGGCCGACAGAGGGTAGACAGAGGGCTGACCAGAAGCCGCTAAAGACTGCTTGTTTCTGCCTCCACGGGGCTGAAGGTGAGCCGCCACCCCGCTGATCTCTGTTAGCTTGGTACTCTGATGTTTCCATGTGTTTCAGGTTAAATTATGTTTTTTTCTGATGAGTTTGATGATGTAAAACAGAAACTGACTAACATCAGACTGAATCTCCAACCTGATTGGCTGTCTCAGATGCCTTGCTCAGGTGCACGCTGCTGCTGCTATGAATTACAGATGAAGGTCAGACTCCAAACAGACAGACACTCTGCTCCAGGACACAACAGCAGCAGCACGGCCTCATGGGAGCTGTAGTCCAGATAGAAACTACAGGGACCATCAGCCCCATCAGCAGGATGACCTCTGACCTCTGACAGCAACACTGTTCAGTCATTTATTGAGTGTCTGTAGTGACGTCAGTCTTCATGAAGTTTTTATGAAATTCTTCAGTCCAAGATGATTTGGGAAGTGCGAGGGGTTCCTGCAGTAAAAGTCCATTTTCTTATAGACAATATTAGTGACACAGTTTGGATCAACATGAAACTGCTGAAGAACAAAATATTTAAACTGGACATAAAATCTTCGAGGTAGAAGTTAACTACGACTCCCAAGGTGCATTTTGGCAAGAAACATCCAATCACAGAGCTTCACATGCTGTTAGCTGCTCCGCTAATGACAGGTGGAAGCTAAAGGTGGTGCTGTTGAAAAAACTGAAAACAATCTGCTAATCAGTTCACTTTGATATTCTGGTTCAATTGTGATTGAATTTAGTAACCATGGTGACATGTTGTTCTCAGCTGTAACAACGAAGCATTTTGAATGACGGCTGAGGCTCATGGGTAATGTAGTATTTAGAGACAGAACAAACCTGATCACAACTGGTGGTCAGGACATGAACCTGTATGATGGTTCGATTATCAGGAGAGTTTCTGTGTCACATTCATTAAACATCTGAAATAAATCATGACTGTTTTCTACTTCACCACACAATAAAAGCACAGTTGACCATCGAGCTGCTATCATGACTGTAAATCCAACAACAGGAGACACTTATCTGAAAACAAACTGAACTTTAATCTGAAGAAAGATTCAAATCATCGACTCTCCCCTGGTCGCACCTGTCTGACCAATAACAACATGGACACATGGCAGCCAATCAGAGCCTTCAGAGACAGTCAGTAACTAATGTTAGTTAACCATCAACCAGCAATTCACGTTGTATACTATATATGTGTTTGTATAACATCAGTTAATGATCCAGACACATTATGAAGCAGCTGTTGTTAACATAAACTCTTTACTTTAAAATCAATAAAGTAATAATAAAATGTTGGGTACAAACATGAGTGATGATGATGATGATCCCACACAGACATCATGAACAGGAAGTGGACACAGCCGACATCACAACCATAAGCTGTGTCTCAGTTCAGTCCGTCTCATTTAACAACGCTCGCTTCGAAAGCCAGGCCTTGAAGGACGCGAATCGAGACACAGCTATCTGGGAATTTCAATAATCTGATAACGATACATCAGCTCATAGTAACTTTTTGAACAAATAAATGAATTCATTAATTATCATTTTAACAGACTGGACATTAACAGATCCTCAGTCTTTGTTCTACAGTAAATCTGAGACTTCAGCTGTTTGACTGTTCATGTGAAGAACTTTTAAAGTTATAGACTTCTCAGTATAAAACTTCCTCCTCCTAACCCTAACCCTAACACCAGCGCTTGGTTTGTGTAACTCAGACTTCAGATAAACTTTAGAATAGATTTTTTTACAGAATGAGGACTGTACATTTTGTCCTCCATCACTGAAGTTTGGAGACTAACCAACATAAAGATGCTTTAGTCTTTGACGGTCAGGAAGGAGCATAAACCTGAGGACTGAGTAAATCCGCCAGATGACACACTAAACCACTGGTCAGTAACCACCGGACCACTGGAGGTAGACAACCCCACAAACCCCCAACCAGCAGCTTGTTTACATACAGCGACATTTGTGCTGAAAAGGCCAGAAAAGGAGGAACAAAGCTGAGAGTTTGGTGAGGTCCTGGGTGGAGGCATGTCGGACTGCAGAGCCTACAGAAGGAACTGGAGCTGAGTGAACTGAAGCTAACTTGAGGTACAGCTGGTTATTTACAGGTACATTTCCATTTGGCGACACACAAGTGACATCATCGGTCACTGGCACCAAATATCAAACATGTTAACTGAAGAAAGACATGAATCTGAAAGAGCTCAGCATACAAAACATCAGTTCACACAACTCTGGACATTTGTTTTGTTTGTATTCACTGACTCTGACGGGAAGTCTTGCCCTCAGTTTTATCTCATTCATTCATTTGTTAATTTGACCAAACTTTATATTCATAAATCAAAATTTACAGCAGAAAGTTTTTCTGAGCTGATTCTCTGAATTAAACAACATATTTCATCTCGAGCTGAATGTAAAAACCAAACAGCTGTTAAACAGAAAACACCAGTCCTCCTGTCGTATTTATATACAAGATGTTTTTCCCTTGCTATACTTGTTTCAATAAAGTTCATTAATAAAAAAATATATATCTTTTTCTGTCTGTCTGTCTGTAACTGTCTCTCTGCTTGTCTGTCTGAACTTCTCCTTTCTGTTCTGACTGTTTTTGACATTAACTTCTGCTCTGAACTGGGAGGAGCAGGAAGAGGAAGTGTGTGTGTGTGTGTGTGTGTGTGTGTGTGTGTGTGTGTGTGTGTGCGTGTGTGTATGTGTGCATGCGTGTGTGTGTGTGCATGTGTGTGTGTGTGTCTGACAACCAAAATAAAAACCTGGTTTCATTTGATGAAGATAAGTCGTGTTGTCACATCTGACATCACTTCCTGCTGGACTTTATGTGAGACAACATGGCTGCTGATAGATGTTAATGATTTTCACTAATGGTTGGATGTGTTTTCTATAAATAAATGAATCTATGTTTTATATCACAATGAACTCAATCTCTTTGTGTTTTCTCTTTGTCAACAAGGACTTTAAGAACTTGTGATGGATTTTTAGTCATACAAATCATTAGTTAATTGTTAGCTGTAGCTCTGGTCTGAAGAGGATTTCTCTGGTCTGGTTTATTATCTGAGTCTGTTCATGTAGAAGTTATTATCAGTCTGAACAGTAGTTTCTAAAATATAATCACAATTTGAGTCTCAGTATTGATCAGTAAACTGTCACAGACACAGATTTAGTTTCTAAATGGTCTAAAACAAGTTCAATGATCTGGTGACAGTCAGCTGATCAATAAATAAAGAACTCAGTGATGGAGAGAAATAAAGAGACCTCTGTGTGAAAAGGGGGGGGGGTCATGAGACAGAGAAAAGAGACTGAAACTGAAACCAGTAGAGTCGCAGGGAAAATAAAGACTAAGATTCAGGTGAGAAACAGGTAACAGGTAACTGATCTGAGTGCAACTGAAACTCTTCATTCATCTCTCGGAGTCATGTGACTGACCCGTGTGACTGCGTACCAAACCTCCAAACACACCAACAGACTGATATTTACTGTCAGACTGTTGAAATTAAATTAAATAAAAACTGAATCTTGGTCTGTGATGTTTCACGTGTTTTACTGTAAAAAAAACAAACAAAAAAACAGAACAAACTGTTTTTGTTCAACTGGACGTAGTTGACAGTGACATCATCAGGTGACATCATCTGTCCAGTCGTGACACACAAAGTGCGTATATATGCGCACTAGTATGCTGGTTATGTTTTGCGCATGAAAAGATCAGATCCTGTTTCAGACAACTGGAGATGTTACATAGAGGACTCAGACAGAAACCAGGATGCTGTTAGAATCAAGATGCTAGTGCACTCACAGTCTAATGTTACTGAACAGCAGAAAACACCACATGTTGAATTTCAGACTTCAAAACTTGACATACACTGAGTGTATGAATATATATATATATATACTCTGTTTCCAGTTTATTAGGTCCACTTAGCTAAAGTCTAATCCAACAGTCCTGTGATGAATCCTCCTTCATGAAGGTGACGTTCAGTTTGTGTTGAAATGTTGATTCAACTGTAGAATCATTTTGTTAAATTATATTGTTTCATATGTTTCATTAAGTGTTTCTATTATTTTGTCCACCCAATTTATATCAAGGAGGATAGACTAAATAACAGAAACACCTCTCAGTATAACGCAAAACAGTTCGACAGCACCACAACTACAAACAGCAGATCACAGTTCACTGCAGCATGAAGAATCACCTGAACACCAAACTGTCACCAGACTGACACCAAACTGACACCAAACCGTCACCAGACTGACACCAAACTGACACCAAACTGACACCAAACCGTCACCAGACTGACACCAGACTGTCACAAGACTGACACCAAACTGACACCAAACTGACACCAAACCGTCACCAGACTGACACCAAACTGACACCAAACCGTCACCAGACTGACACCAAACTGACACCAAACTGACACCAAACTGTCACCAAACTGACACCAAACTGACACCAAACCGTCACCAGACTGACACCAGACTGTCACCAGACTGACACCAAACTGACACCAAACTGACACCAAACCGTCATCAGACTGACACCAGATAGTCAACAGACTGACACCAAACTGTCACCAGACCGTCACCAAACTGACACCAGACTGTCACCAAACTGACATCAGACATACACCAAACTGACACCAGACTGTCACCAAACTGACATCAGACTGTCACCAGACTGACACCAAACTATCACTAAACTGTCACCAGACTGACACCAAACTGTCACCAGACTGACACCAGACCGACATTACTTCAACAGAACTCCCCACACCTGTCTGATCGGGGGGGCTGTGTCTGACCATTTCTGTTACTTTCTGAAACAGACACTCTGACATCACACCCACCTCACTCAGTGATTGGTCAGCTGTGTGGAGTCGAGAAAGTAGGCAGGGTTTCTATCTTTTCATGTGAACAATGTGAATGTCTTCAGGACCGTCTGAACAAGTTCTCTCCAAACAATATCAAATGTCTGTCTGTCTATCTCTCTCTCTGTCTGTCTGTCTGCCTGCTTATCTGTCTGTCTACCTGTTTATCTCTCTCTCTGCCTGTCTCTCTGCCTGTCTCTCTCTCTCTGCCTGTCTCTCTCTCTCTCTGCCTGTCTACCTGTCTATCTCTCTCTCTGCCTGTCTACCTGCCTATCTCTCTTTCTGTCTGCCTGTCTATCTCTCTCTCTGCCTGTTTCTCTGCCTGTCTGTCTCTCTCTCTCTGTTTCTCTGCCTGTCTGTCTGCCTGTCTATCTCTCTCTCTGCCTGTCTGCCTGTCTGTCTGTCTCTCTGTTTCTCTGTCTGTCTGTCTGTCTGTCTATCTCTCTCTCTGTCTACCTGTTTATCTCTCTCTCTGCCTGTCTCTCTGCCTGTCTCTCTCTCTCTGCCTGTTTCTCTGCCTGTCTACCTGTCTATCTCTCTTTCTGTCTGTCTGTCTGTCTGTCTCTCTCTCTGTCTACCTGTTTATCTCTCTCTCTGCCTGTTTCTCTGCCTGTCTGTCTCTCTCTCTCTGTTTCTCTGTCTGTCTGTCTGTCTGTCAGCAGCCTTCACACATTTTTATTCTAAAACATTTTACAGCCTTTAAACTGATAATGTGACAGTTTACAGTCAGACCAGAGGTCAGAGGTCAAACATCCACCTTCACTCCTGACCGACACTTCCTGTATGAACACACACACACACACACACACACACACACACAGTCTCCCCTCCCCCCGCTCGTTTCCTCCTGCAGGACAAAGCGGCCACGCTGCTGCTAACGGACACACACTCAAACACACCGAAACACACCGAAAGTCAGTCTATACAGGTACACAGTGAACACACACAGTGAACACACACACCGACACACTCCGCTGTATAAAAACATCAAACCGGTTTTCAGTCTGAACAGAAAGAAAAAAAAAGTGTTTCCCGTTTCTGAGCTCCGCCAACTTCACCAGTCTGTTCACACACAAACTGCTTCAGCACACCCCCGATCACTCCGCCAATCACTGATCGATCATCTATAATAACTATCGATAACCCTCCAACATCTGCAGTAACGGAACAAACCCGGGTCGGTGTGTTACAGCTGTGAGTGAGCGGACAAAGCGGAACCGACAGAAAGTGAGACAGATTTCATCTGTTTCTGATCGATCACATCCAAACTGTTCCATCACTTCAAGCTCATCAATAACTATGATTACTGATTATTAAAGTGAGCGTGCACGCGCCCTTCAGTCCGTTTCTTTATTTTTTTTTTTTGGTGAACTCACCTTCACGTTGATTTCCTTCATCCTGTCCTGTCTCCTGCTCTCCAGCAGCCGGGACATCCCCTCCAACAAAGCAAACCGATCACACCTGATCGATTACCTAATCACAAACTAATCTATAATTAATCAGTAATAATCCGGCGGAGTGTTGGGTTCTGGTCCCGGAGCAGTCCGCAGTCTGAGCCCAGGAGGCGGGGCCTCTCTCTGACTGACAGCTCCGCTCTCCACTTCTGACCAATCACAGCTCAGCCCGCTGCTGCCGCGCTCAGCCAATCCCCTCACCGCACGCATTCCAAGCCCCGCCCATCAGTGTCTGCCAGGGAGGGCTTGTTTTTGACACCGGGGCAGTGACATGGCGGTGTGGGGGGAGTCAGTCTCTATGACAACGTGTCAACGCATCACGTGGTACGCAGCAGCGAATCAGAGAGCTGCAGAAGGTCACGTGAGTGATGAACATTGATGATCCGGACAGGATCGATTAACTCCGCTCCCCTGCAGCAGAGTGTACAACATGCTGCTGTGTGACGTGGAACCACGGAGCACTGACCCCGCCCACCGCGGAAAGTCCCGGTAAGAATAAAAAACGAACCTCCCACTTCATAACGGAAACACAAAGAAATGGGGATCAATAACGAGGATATGAAAAATGTTAATGTGATAAATGACTGATACAAACTGATCAGAGTGTATTCACACTGTGTCAGAGATGATAGAAGTACTCATATTGCAGCAGTACTACACATCACTTTATAATATGACAGGAAGTTTGACTTCATTTATTGTTATTTTGACCACATTTTATATTCTTACACCTTTAAGCTGATTATTTGTGTAAAACAACACATTTCATCTACAGGTGAATGTAAAAACATGAAACACTTGTCAGATTGTATTGTTTGGTACTTGCTGTATCTGTTTCAATCAAGTCTATTGAAAAAAATATTCAAATAGGCTACTTTACCTCAGTAGAAATACTACAGTGTAAAAATACTGTAAACATCCTGCTTTCAGAATCTTACTGAAGTACAGAAGTATTATCAGCTAAATGTACTGAAAGTATAAAAAGTACTCATTATACTGAATGGACCCACATTATATGTTATAATTAATTACTTAATTCATTTGGTTTCCTGCTCAACACATCATTGATTTCAGGCACAGCAGCTGACCCACACTTCCCAGACATCTCAGATGAACCCACAACCATCACAGACTCCTGAACCCAGAACCTGAACCCAGAACCATCACAGACTCCTGAACCCAGAACCATCACAGACTTCTTCACATCACCAAAAATGCCCAGCAGAGGAAATTAGAGGTGAAACACAGAATCATCATTCAAAGTATCCTCAAAAAAGAACTCTGAATTCTCTCTTCATTTCTGATCTTTTCGTTTTACATTGCGACACCTTTAGCTCTTCTGCCACAATGGCTGCTTCGGTAGCTTTTATTTTACTGTCTGCCCTCTGTATCTGCCTCCAGCCACTTCTCATTTCCCCAAGGCAAATGCATTTCTTAGGAACTCTCCATCCATCCACCAGATGCCCTCAGACTTTCTCAGCAGTCCCAGTCACCTAATGCCTACATCCACCTGCTCACCTGTTCCTCATTCCCCAATTACCCACACAGTATTTATACCTGCCAATGTCCATCTTCTCCTGGCCAGATCATCAATGTTTGTATTTGCTTTCCAGCCTCCTGAACCTGAACCTGAACCAGAATCTGTACCTGCCTGCCTGCCTACCTACCTGTACCTTTACCTGCCCCGTTCCTGTATTTTGACCTGTTCACCAGTCGTGCCCTCTTGGATTAGTTTTACTGTTGGGACTGCCATCCCATTGCCAACTTGTACACCAGTTACAGACCGTTGCCTTCAGTAAATGTCCCTTCATCCTACCTACTTGCCTTGTGTGTGTCTGTCTTTGTGCATTTGAGTCCTCCTCCCTCTGAATTCACTAATCATGACAGTACGATCTGGCCAGTTGAGGACTCAGCACACAATCACCAGCCCTGCCTGCCATTTTCTTGGCATGAGCTCGGAGTGACTATGGAAGTTTTTCTAAATGAAGAGCCAGGCTTCCTGGAGAGCGTCACTACCATCTAGAAGCAGGACCCTGAGTTCGCCCAAGTAGCATTCTTCAGGTGAAAGCTTTTTGCAAGCACTGCTCCAGATCCTGTTTTTCCTGAGCCTGCTGGCCTCCAGCCTTCATCCTAGCCAGCTAGCCTCGGGCCTGCTAGCCTGCCGCCTGCCTGCCCTTAGCAGGCTAGTACCAAACCTGGATCCCATGATCCTGTATCTCCTGAACCCTATGACCCTTCAATAGATCAGATGAGGAGCCACCCTGATGTCCAGCAGCCATCTTTCATTGGGTCTCACCTTGCCATTTTCAGGTGGTACCCTCGTATTCGAGTCACCAGAAAAAAGGCTTGGTCCCCATGGCTCCTGAGGCCATTGGCTTTCTTTGCTGCGCAACTCCTTGGCCTCTCCACTGCCCAGCACCACAGAGCCTCCGCCGCCCAGCGCTGCGACTAACCACAAGCCAAAACTGTGCAGCCATCTGTGCTGTTCAGTTGGCCATCTCCTCCGACGCCAAGCCAGATCATGAGTCCAGCCATCTCCATCTCTGTTGTTCAGTTGTCTGCCTGCCCTGAGCCTCAGCTGTTGGCCACCATCGAAGACACTCCTGCACTCCAGTCACCAGCCTTCTGCCCTGCCCTCCAGTGGTCTGCCTGTTCAGCACCCTGCCCTGACCTACAGTTGGATCTCCTATCACCTTTCCCAACCTCCAGCCTCCTGGCAGCCCTTCTGAGCGGCTCCGCCAACACATCTGGCTTCAAGGTCTCTTTCCCAGGCAGCTCTGCCAACGCCCCAGGTCTCATTGTCTGTCCCAAGCCTCTGGGCCGCCCTCCAGAGCGGTCCCCTCTGTGTTGCTGGCATCCCAGCTGCCCTCCTAAGTAACTCTGGCTATGTGTCCTGCCTTCTGGTTGTCGTCTACCTCAGAGTTTATGGCTGTATCTTTAGCGCCTTGGCAACTTTTCCTTTCTTGCTCTCAAGTCCTGCGAATGCCCACCTGACCTCTCCTGCCTTATGCCCTTGCCTGAAGTCTCCTGATCCACCACTGTCCAGTCCCCAGGCCATCTGCCTGAATTTTCCTTCCCTGCTGATCTCCATTGTCAAGGCACCCATCTCTTTGGCTCTTTCCTTTGAACAAACGGCGATGGAAACAGAGAGTGACTAGTTTCTGTTGGTTGCTGTGACGCTCTCAGCTCTGGTGTTGAATGTTAGTGAAGTCGACTAAACTACTCTTACAACTACAGTAGTATACTGCAGTATGTGAGTATGATGCAGTATGTGTGTATGTGATTATACTGCAGTATGTGTGTTGAGTATACTGTGTACTGTTACAGCTGTCTGACTGCTGCTGATTATCTGCTGAATGAAACATCTGTTCACAACTGCCTCCTTGTACTGACTGAGACCACTGTTACCATGACAACCAGCTCCAACAGATAACATACGCAGAGGAGGAAGTGATGTCATCCTGCTGACCACAGAGGAAAAAACCAACTGACAGCTTCACCTGCTGACAGGACTGTGAACTACATGTCCAACACACTAACACTAACACCAAACAACCTAACTCCCCCTTCTGGTAGAACTATGAACTACACCACCGACACACACTCGTCTGCAGCAGCTTTCAGTCTCTGCAGGATGAGTTTTAGAGAAATTAAGTGAAATGAGGTCTGATTCTTCTAAAATAGAAAACCAGTTTCTTAATGTTAGTGGAGAGAAGCTGTTCTTTATGGCTCTGAAACAATCAAGAGTTGATTCTGTATAATTTCTTTTACATTTTTAAACAACAGGCTGCTTACAGATTGTACAAAACTAGATGATACATTCAATCTTTGATTGTAACAAAAGAACCAATTTAAGTATAAGAGTTTTTGAATCACTAAGATGGTTAATGGTAAGAAAGTTCAGTATTTAGCAGCAAGTCAGGTGACCAGACAGTTTACAGGTGTTTGACAGAACTAAAGACCAGCAGGTAGAACAGATGTTATCCTTTTTAAAAACAGGTGTAAACACCTTTTATTGAATGGAAAGAGGAAAGATGGTGAATGTATTTAGTACTTTAGTAAAATGTGAAAATGTGGAAACGTGTGATGTGGAGGCTGTTGAATGACATTCAAACCAAAACAGAATTATCTGGAGGGGAGAAACAGACTGTTGAAATAGTTGATCTTTATTCTGAGAATGTCTTTAATCTTTAACCCCAAACATCACCTCCTGCTCTCTGAGTGAGATTGTAAATCAAACACACCTTCCAGCCAAACAAACTCACCTTTCTGTCCATCGTACAGAGGACTTCCTGTTGTCCTTCCTCTCCTCCTTCCTCACTCAACACTTCTTCCTCCTCCTCCTCCTCCTCTCCTCCTCCACCTGGGTCTCCTCACCTGAGGACTGACAACACATGAACAGGTTCTCTGTGGAGTTTCAACCTTTCCTATGAAGTTGTTTTTTTCTGAGTCAGTCCACCTGTTGTTTATCTTGTGCACGCACACGAGGGCATACATGCACATGCATGTGGTGACACAATACACAGTCCTGTGTTTAACCGTGGTGTCACATTATTGATCTGCAGGTAACTTCAACACAAGAGCAAAGAAAACATATTAAATGTTTTACAGTGGTTCACTTGCAGACCAGTAACCTCTGGGTTTTCTGTGATAAAGAAGTTAAATTATATTAGAGTCTAACCATCATACAGTAAAATAAAATGATTCACAGAATAAATCTTTAATTTTACAACAGAACTCTGGTGAGAGATCGTCTACTAAAGAAAGCTGCCTCAATACTTTTAATATTTACAAGTACTGGAAACTGGTGGTTGTCATAGTAACACAACATGACTTCTAGGAAGTGTGAAGACGGTAAATAAACACTGAAACACCACAAAGACGAACCAACAGGAAGTTCAACACAACAGTTTGATTGGTTATTGATCAGTGTTAGAAATTATCAAATATATGATGTCACAGGAGGAGGGAGGCCTACCGTTCAGAGGTCAGAGGTCGATCAGATGAAGAAGAAGAAAAGACAAAGAAGAGTTCAGACACAGAGAGAGAGAGAGAGAGTGTGTGTGTGTGTTTGTGTGTGTGTGTGTGTGTGGAGGCTGGTGCTGCCTGGCACATTAACAGAGTACAGCTGCTCCAACACACAAAGAGAGCAATGTGTCCTTTAACACCTCCTCCTCTCCTTCCACACCTCCGCACCTCCTTCTCTACCTCCTCCTCTCCTACACCTCCTCCTCTCCTTCTCTACCTCCTCCATTCCTTCTCTCCCTCCTTCTCTCTTTCTACACCTCTCCCCCTCCTTCTCTACCTCCTCCTCTCCATCTACACCTCCTCTCCTTCTACACCTCCTCCTCCTAGCTGATACTACTTCAGTACTTTTACTGAACATTTAGTTTTGAATGCAGTATTTGTACGTGTTACAGGGTATTTTAAACTGTGTATTTGTATATTTACTGAAGTAAAGCCGCACTGTAATATTACGGTAATATTTATTGGCCGGACTATTTTCCTTTAAGAGGACTTTCCCTTTAACTCACCTGACGTGACCACACCTGAGCTGAACTTCCAAAGAGTTTCACAACAACAACAGAAGAAGAAGAGGAAGAATTAGAAGAAGAAGAAGGGGGAGAAGAGGAAGAAGGAGATCACATCATCACAGTGAGTCTTTGATCTTTAGTTTAAACTACGAATCAGTTTAATCTCGTTAGTTTCAGTCTGTGTCCTGCTCTGTTAGCATGTTAGCACGGAGCTGTTGCTTCTCTACCACTGAATATTGATCAGTTTTCTTCTGATCATTGATCAGCAACATAATCACGTAGATAATGACATGTAAAAGTCGATCAGACACCATTTCAACTCGAATTTGTTTTGATTCTGATGTTTAATCTGAAACACGTCACGGCTGCCATGTTGAAGTTACGATGACGTCACTTCGGTGTGACGCCACGGTGTGTGTGTGTGTGTGTGTGTGTGTGTGTGTGTGTGTGTGTGTATGTGTGTGGTGGTGGGGGGGTATATAATCATAATACATACAATACAATATGTATATAATTATACATATATACAGTATATATTATAATATATATGTTAAACTGTCTGTGTCTGTTTATGATTCTCTATGAGGCCAGAAGTGTGTGGACAGAGCTCTGTATGTGTTGACGACCAGTCACAGGGGGACGAGTTCACCTTCTTTTAAAACCACATCTGAGATCTGTGGTCTACAGGCTGGTTTGTGTTTGCTGGACTGAACCAGGGAGGTTACATTAAACTGCAGACTGTATTTATAATTTCAACATCTACAGTGAGAGTCAGGTGGAGGTCAGGCCACCAGGTGGACTGGTGGAGCATCAGCAGTGATGTGGACTGTGGTGGTTCAGAGGGATCTGATCCTGAAGCTGAAGATCGAGATCCATCCCCACTTATATATAGAACTATCCAGTCAAAGGCAAACGGCTCACCAGGGCGCCTAATGGTTAAAGCACATACCACATAACCACAATGTACCCCTCTCTCCCCACCTGTCTCTCTCTGCTGGCAAATTAACAGCATGCATTTGTTGGGGACAGCTTTCAGCAGCTCCTCCTGAGCTTCCTCGTGTCTGTCTCACTGTTTGTGGCATCGAGGTCACACTTCATTACATGCTGCTCTTTTTCCTCTGATAAACTGACACACTGTCCACTGTTCTCTCTCTGACAGATAGACAGGCAAACATGTCTCTGCTGACAGACAATTGTCCAGAAGATGCCCAGATGGCAAAGATGGGACAGACTGAGGGAGAGGACAAGGTGGTGAGGTCTGCCATGATGGAGCCCATCACCCTGCAGTGGCCTGGAGACAGACAGACAGGTGGACAGACAGGTAAAGGTGACAGGATGAGTGTGAGGTCAGATATTTCTCTACGTGATGCAGCGAGTTGGACAGAAAGTGAGAGAGAGCTGATGGCGGGGGGAGGAGCAGGTGAAGAGGAGGGGGCGGGGCTGAGGACACGCCTGGAGGAGGAGGAGGAGGAGCCTGTAGAGAACCACCTGCCGGAAAAAGCAGCTAAGGTGTTCAGTCCAGCAGTGACCGTCCTGCACTCCCCCTCCTCACCCAGAGAGAGTGAGCCAATCTGGGAAATGGAGTCAGAGAAGAGCCCCTTCCTGGGTCCCCGAGTAGTCCCCCAGGACAACAACCAACATGGCTACCAGTACGAGTGGACTGAGGACACGCCCCCTGCTTCATGTAAATATACCTGTCCTCACCTCGTACCTCACCTCCTTGTTTCTCTCTCTCTCTCAGGTGGGAGGGGTTCTGACCTGTCTGTCTCTCCAAGCTGTTTCTGTCTCTGTCAGGTGGGCGGGGCTCTGACCTGTCTGTCTCTCTCTCGGTTGGGTTAGGTTTTAACATGTCTCTCTCTCAGGTGGGCGGCGCTGTCCCAGCAGAGATGTCTTGAAGGTGGGCGTGTCCTTGATGACATCAGCGCTCTTCTTCCCCTTCCTGGTGTGGGGGGGGTTTGTGTTCCTGCCGTTTGACGCCCCCTTGCTGGACGGCGCCCCCCTCAGACTTGTCTACACACTGCGCTGCTCCGTGTTCGCCACCGCCCCCATCGTCCTCGGTGAGTACAACACCACCGAAGAAGAGATGCAGCAGCTTTTCCTGAATCTGGCATCAACAGTCAGTGACTGTTTCCATGGCTACGATGTCCCATCTATTTCATCTGTCTGTCTCTTACTTGTTTGTTTCTCACCTGTTTTACCTGTTTTACCTGTTTTACCTGTCTCACCTGTCTGTCTTTCAGGTTGGCTGGTTCTGGGTGTCAGTCGGCTCAGGTCAGGTGTGATGCAGCCTCTATTTGATGAGGAGGTGAAGGAGGCAGAGCATCAGGAGGTCACTGTCCATCGGCGCTTTGTCTCTGACTCCGCCTCCCTGTTCCTGATCTACTTCCTACAGCTAGTCGTCATGGCGATGTACCTGAGCCAAGAGCAGCTGAAGCTCGTCCCTCTGCTGACCGTCGTCTTTGCATTCGGACGGTGAGATTTAAACAAACTGTGGAACCAAAAAAGTGCATATTACAGCTTAAATAATTCAATAATACAAATAATACCAAGAAGAGGGCGATAGAACAGTTGCTGTGCTGCAGGTTAGCTTGATAAATAAGGTCCCTGTTAACAAAGTCCTTTTCAATTAGTTTCTTTAAAAGAAAAAAAACTTGACTCTTGGAACTGTTCTTTCTTGGTTTTACATTGGTAAATGTTGGGGATACCTGGTACCTGGTACTTTTTTTATCACCTTGGTCAAGGTTCCAAGTGAGCTGAGCCAATACTAAATGGTGGAGTTAAAACACTGCAGACCACTGATTCGTCAGAGAGACTCGTCACTGGAATTATCACTTGCATGACACGAGACATCCTGCACCAACCTGCCATGGCAGCCCACAAAACCACACTGTGGTCAACTGATGAAGTGCAGACACTCCTCTGCTTGGTTACCGATGAAAGGATCCAGCGAGCGTGTGTTTGTGTTGCATTGAAGATGATGTCAAAGCAGTTTCACCCAGAGTCGCTATGACAATCAGCTAAGAATTGCGCCTACATTGAGGGGGTACCATCTGCAGTGGAAAACGAAATCAAGAAAAGCACTTGATACCAAAAGCGAGTCAAGCCGAGCTGTGCCGTACCGTACCATGCAGTGGAAATGAGGCATGGTGTTCGTTCCTATGCTTAATCTTCAGCTGGACCAGAGCTGGCCTACTGAACCCCAGTACTGAAAAAGTCCTCAGCAGTTGGTGGGGAGCTCTCTGCTACAGAGAAAAGCCATCCTCCCAGACATGCTTCACATAAACCAGTAAAATGGTACAATAGGCAACATCCGTGGATTCATCCACCTGTAGTGCATAATAGTCTTTTATATGAGCTGTGGTCTGTTGTTGGATGTCATCAGACATTTCTTGAATCCACCTCTGAATGCTATGGTTGAGTGGCATGATTTTCATGTTATCCACAGCAGACTGATCCAGGACCTCCAGGTAAGATGAGGTCTTCTGAGGTAGTGTAGGTGAGCACACACCTGTTATTGCTTTGAACATGAAGAAATGATGCTCTTTTGAGATTCCCTGAGCTCGTGCAGTTTTCTTTGAGGTATCTCAGTGTGTGTTTGGTTATTAAAAGGCATTTAAGCTTTGATGGCTGCATGCTGAGGTTTGTGTCCTTGTCTATCTTCAGTATAAGTAAAACCAAGTTTAAATATTCAGTGTCATACTTGTGTTTAGCCATGTTGTGGAGCTAGCAAGTAGCCTGTTCGTTCAAACTTCAAAATAAAAGCTCTGTGCCACACATTCACTGTACTTCAAAATAGTGAAATAAATAAAAAGTGTTTTTACATTTTTTTAATAAAACTTGATATGCTTGCGATTCACTTGCGGGCCATTCAGAATGGAACAGCTGGGAACCTGTTCTAAATGATCCACAGGCTGTTTACACAGACCATTTAATAAATCTTCATGTTTCAGATTAATGTGGAACGTTCTAAACGTCTCCAGGCAGGTGTAAACTTTTAATTAAAGGTGTGTTTGTTTTGCATCTCCAGGCTAGTTTACTGGGTGGCTGCAGCTTTTGGAAGCAGTGTTCGTGGTTTTGGTTTTGGCCTCTCCTTCCTGCCGAGTCTCACCATGATGGCTGCCAACATCTACTTCATCTTCACAGTGGAAGCATCCGGGTCCATCTTCAGCCTCCCGCCTCCTCCTGAGGAGGTGTTGATTCCACCCGCCGGCAGACAGAGGTTCTGGGGATGAGAGCTGATCAGTAAACAGGCAGAAATATTTCTGATCAATTTTGTTTTTTAAACCTTTTTTATGAACTGAAATTTAAAAAAGAAAAATGTTTCTCTGTTTATAAAGTCTGTTTTATTCTTTTGAAATGTTTTAAGTAAGAATCAGACATTTTTAAGACAGGATAACACATATAGCCCCACCCGGTTATTATATAACTCCGCCCACATGTCTTAAACCCCGCCCACTCGGCTGATGTTTGTTTAATTTAGTTTTTGTTCATATTTTCAGCAGAAACAGGTTTTTTTGTTTTTGTCTATAGTTGTTGAACTTCTTCCTGTTTACCTTCTATTTTTCTTCCTGTTTACCTTCTATTTACTTCCTGACCATTTTTTAACATTTTTTTTTGTGAAATCAGTTTTATGATCATTAAATATTTGATGCTCAGTTTATGAAAAAACTTGTTTCTGTTTTTATAATTTACACAAAGTTTCACATTTCACAATAAAAGCATGAAGTTCACCTCCACTTCCTGTGTCATAATTCTCTAGTTATATGTTAATATCTTTATTTTTTATTTTAAGACACTGGAATTTAAACAAAATGTTATTTTACAGTTAATAATCAACAGTATTGATTATTATTAATGACTACACGAGTTTGCTCATTTAGTGAGATATTATTGAACGTTTGTTTATATGACTAAAAATAAAACGTTAACATTTTTAAAATATGATTTTTACATTGATACAGTCTGTCAGTGATCTGATCAGTCTGTATTGATTATTAATCAGTCTGCTCTTCAGTCACATGAAGCTGTTTATTTTTCCAGTTGAACCAGTAGGACCGACAGTCGACACCAAACAACAAACAGGTACCTGCGCACAGGAAGTACTGACAGTCTGACTTCAAAATAAAAGCATCAAGACTACAAGTTCAGAAGTTTGATGAGTCTTAATGTGAAGCAACGTCATCATAGATTTATTATCATCAACTTGTTTTTGTGATTAACAGCTCTCTTCGTCGTTTGAATCACATTGATTTTGATGGTAAGAAATCAATAATTACATACATGATCAACAAACACACCTGACAGGTGAGTCATGCAGGTTAACAGGCGTTTTATAGTTTTACCTTAAACCTTCACTGAGTTTCAGTGTTTCATCATATATTTTGACCTGTCAATCAATCACAGCTGATCAATAACATCATCACCTGCTTCACTAATGTAGTTTATTTAGTTCGTTTTTTAGTTTTACCTGCTGTGACAAGCCAAAAAAGAACAAAGAGCTGATCGTCGATCAAACACATCAATCAGAAACAGAATGTGAAGAAATCTGACCTGAGGTCAGGGTCAGGGTCAGGGTTTCACTGAACATGAACTGTGTTTGAGTCTCCAATAAACACTTAAAATGACCAAAATAATACTTAATACAGAAAGGAGGTTCCGAGCAGCAGCTCTTATTGTGAAAAGTGTGAATGACTGGAACAGTGATGCTCAGCTGTATTAAATATATATATATATATATATATATGTGTGTGTGTGTGTGTGTTTTGTGTTTTTTCTTTCATTCTCAATGTTCAAGATGCAACATGATATTTAAATAAGTCTGAAGTATCAAACCCTGACAGGTGATTTATTTCATATTCATTCAACCTTTATTTAAACAGGGAACTCAAGACAATAACAGAAAAAGCAAACAAACACAAAATTTACAAGACGGCAAATGAAATTGAGAAAAGATTTTTTAAAAAGCCATTAAATCAAATCTGAACCACAACAATAAAAATAAAGAATAAAGGAATTTCTTTTAAAGCCAGACAATAAGATAGAAAGTACAGTTCTCCATCAGTGTGATTGTGAAAGAAATGAACAGCCTCCATATACGGGAGGCAGACACCCTCCTCACATTTAAGAGTAGGCTTAAGACTTTCCTCTTTGATAAAGCTTATAGTTATGCTGCTATAAGCCTAGACTGCCGGGAGACTTCCCATGATGCACTGAGCTCCTCTCTCCTCCTTTCCATCTCCCTCTCCATCTGTACGCACTCTTATCCCATCAATGCTTGTTAATAACTCGACTGCTTCCCTTTCTCTCCTCTCTCTCTCTCTCCTTCTGCAGGTGTTTCTGCCTCCGGAGCTGTAGAGTCTGGATCTATGGTTGCACCTGCTGCCCCCGTGTTCCTGCTCTACAGTCGCTGCTGCTATTATTGTTATTGCTCTTATTATTAGTATTACTATTATTATATTGCTATTAATATTATTTTTATTAATATTAACATCAATACCATTACCACAACTATTACTTTACGTCTCTATGTAGAACTGTACTGTACTACTGTATGTTCTCTTTCCTCCTGCTCTCTCTCTCTTTCTCCAGCGCCCCCCCCCTTCAACCCAACCGATCGAGGCAGATGACCGCCCACCCAGAGCCTCGTTCTGGTTCTGCTCGAGGTTTCTGCCTGTTAAAAGGGAGTTTTCCCTTGGCACCTTGTTATGATATGGCGCTATATAAATAAAACTGAATTGAACTGAATTGAATATAACACGGGTTAATAACTTTAAATAAACACATTTCACTGAACCTTTTTCTTTCATTTTATTTAAGTGACATTTAAAAAGAACAAAAGGTGAAAAGTTTTCTTATGAGTCATCAGTCAAAGTTAACTTTATTTATTTATCTGATCTGAGTTCAGGTGTTAGACGAACATTCAGAGAGACAACCTGTGTTTAACCTGTTTAGTCGGGGCTTTTATTTCGAATGCTCAGGTGAGGCGTCTGCAGATAGACAGACACTCGGTGTTTTGTCAGAGATGTTTGTGTTGACTGAAGTCTTCACAGGTTGAATGAGGTTCTGAACTGAAGAAAACAATTTGTTTCTACAGAATCGAGACGTTGAAACAGAGTTTTAAAGTTAAAATCGAGTGTTTTCTCTATGGAGTCTCTGCCTGTGAGGAGGAAGTCCTGTCTGCTGAGGCTCAGAGAAAACTGTCCGTTCAGGAAGCTCCGCAGACAAACATATGTTTAATGTTCAAATAAAGTTTAATTTAACTTTGATATCCCGTTTGTGTCTGTTGATGTTGAGATTATTAAAACATTCAAAATGATTCTGAACTGAACAAACTGGATCTTATTGAAACTGTGCTTCATAGTTCAAGTTTAAATAAAGTTTAATTAAACTTTAATAAGCTGTTTATTTCTGTTGTGTGAAATCTTCATGTTCACATTACTAAACATAAAAACAGATGAATTTGATGTTTCACTGAACAAACTGAACCTGATATTTGTCTGAAGTTGTTTAACGTAATGTCACAGAAATAATTCATTATTTCCACCAGTTCCTTTAAAGATACCTTTCTACATGTGTAACCTTTATTTGTGTTTGTTTTCAGTATTTTATAGTTTATATTTAGTGGTTCAGTCACAACTCTGTTGTTTCATCACGTTTATTCTTTTTATAACAGGACATTTATTCTGAAATCATCGTTTTTAATCCTCAAACTGTTGAGGTCTTCTGGGTCTGCAATAATTCCCAGCATGCACTAGGGGAGAGGCAGCGTGTCTCTAATGCAGATTCCACATTAAAATCTGTACAATTCTGAGGTATTTGTACTTTACCTGAGTATTTCTTTTCTCTGTTAATTTATACTTTATTGTACTTTTTACTCCACTACACTGATCTGACAAACTTTAGTTTGCAGATTCAGATTAAATACATAAATAACGATTAATAAATAAATAATGATTAATATTGATTAAACTACCCAGCAGTATATAAAGTAATTCAAATGAGCTCCACCTCCACCAGCTGCAACATTAAAGTGATGAACACATTAACGCATCACTGAAATGACCTGAAATGGGTCATTGTGCATTGCTGGTGTGGCTGTTAGGAGTTGTGGTCAGAAGGTCGTTGGTGCCTGTCGTGGCGGCAACCGAAGAACCGTGAAGGAGGTCATCAAGCTGAAGGAGGAGGCCTTTCGGGCTCTGTTTGCCCAGGGGTCTCTTGAAGCAGCAGACAGGTACCAGGAGGCCAGAAGGGTGGTTGCAGCCACCTGCTGCCCCCCGTGCTCCTGCTCTGCACCCGCTGCTGCAGTTGCTGTTGCTCTTATTATTAGTATTGCTGCTATAATGTTGCTCTTAGTATTATTTCTGTTGGTGTTAACATCCATACCATTACCACAACCATTGCGTTACATCTCTGTGTGAAACTGTATTGTGCTGCTGTATGTTCTCTTTCCTCCTGCTCTCTCCCTCCCGCTCCCCCCCTCCCCCTTCAACCCAACCGGTCGAGGCAGATGACCGCCCACCTAGAGCCAAGTTCTGCTCGAGGTTTCTACCTGTTAAAAGGGAGTTTTTCCTTGCCACTGTCGCATAGTGCTTGCTCATGGTGGGAACTGTTGGGTCTCTGTAAATATAAAGAGTCGGTCTAGACCTGCTCTACTCGAAAAAGTGCCCTGAGATAAATTTGGTTTGATATGGCGCTATATAAATAAAACTGAATTGAATTGAATTGAATTGAAGGGCTGCAGCTTCGGTGGACCAAAGCAAAAACCTGGGTGTGAGAGGAGTTCGGGGAGGCTGTGGAGAAGGACTTTCGGTTGACCTCAGGAGAGGAGAGCAGAGCTCAGGCTCAGCAGGGGAGAAGAACTGCTGCTGAGTATGATGGTTCATACTCACACCTTCCATCACTTCCTGTTTCCTCTTGAACAGATGTGTCAGCAGCAACCTCCTCTCCCATTGGCTCATACTGGAACAACATAGGCCTGCCCACCAACAACCAGCCAATCAGCACAGTCTACTTAGAGCCCCTCCCACCTCTCTGCAGGTGCCACAGTGACTGTTCTCCTGACCAATCAGAGGCAGCTGCAGGTGAGCGTTGGCTCCAGTGACTTCCAGTGTAACTGTACACTTACATTAGTTTACATTTTGAACCAAACTGTTAATTTTTCTGCTGATTCTACTGTCTGACATGCAGATGTTCACATGGAGGAACATCATCCTGCTGCAGAGAACCAGCAGAACCCAGAGAACAGAGCTGAGGACTGTATGGGTGAGAGACAGACAGATTGTCGACAGATTTCTTTTACTTTTGCGGATCAGGTTTCCATCTTGCAGTCTGGTATGAGAAGCAGTTCGCTGTGTATAATGAGTTTAAACCTGCAGGACGGCAAAGCTGCAGAAAAAAAGAACTAAATAAATCAGTGATGAAGTGCAGACTGCTTCGTCTTGCTTATATGTCAACAAGCAGAAGATGTTCATTTTAAAATGTTGAGTGAACAACAACAATTGTTCAGTCATCAGAGAAAATTAATTATTGACCAGTATAAAAGCAGATTGATGAAAGAATGTCCAAGTTTGCAGATGAACATGATCGGCTCTTATTTTGAAATGAAATATATAGTCATTGATCAGTTTGATTGTTTTTGTTGTTACTTTGTCACTGCAGCTCTGAACGTTTCTAGAGATCTCTGCTTTTAAGCTGATTAGCCTGCTAGCTAACGTAGCTTAAATCTGAACAAAGGATTAATTTCTCTCTTCAGTGTCAGAAACACAACACATTAACTACACTACTACTATATAACTAACATACACACACATATTGACAGTACCACACAGCAGAGAGGCTCAGCTAGCAGAGCTGCTAGCTACATCACAGGTATCCACACAGTGACTCTCTCAAAGGGACAGCAGACTTCCTGTCTATCCATCAGAGACACAACAGCTCTGCTAAGGGTGGATTAGCTCTACGTCTCTGTCCATGCTACACTAGCAGGTCAGTCAGTGTCCCCCATATCCCCCGTCTCCCCTCCCCCCATAGCCACTGTGCTCCCAGTTTAATGTTTTCACTTAAGTTACTTGTTATTTATGTTGACCCCTGGTTGACCCCTTCTTCTTCCTGTTTCAGATCTGGACGATGGCGTTGACCCTGAAACTGGAGAGAGAGCACAGGGATGACCCCACCCACCACCTCTCAGTCACAGCAGGAAATGCAGGAAACTACACCTGCAGCAGGTGTTTGTTCTCTCTGGCGGTTTAAATGTTTTTTATCCATAGAAAGTTCTCTTTGCTTCAGATCATCAGCTGATGATCAGTCGTCATTATATTATTGGTTATTAATGATGTTTGAGCTATTGCTGAAAGTTCTGCAGGTTTTATGTTCTGATGTACTTTGTTTTATACGAGCTGCTGTGGTGAGTTTTGTTTTGCATGCTTTTATTTTGTATTTCATGTATTTCATCTGTTTTATGGTAAAGTCTGAGTGCTCTGTGTTTTTGTCCTCATGGATAATAAAGTTGGAGTTAAAGGTGAAGTAATTCAGTGTCTCCTGTGTTGATTCAATGTGTCATCAGATAAACAACAAAGAACAAACAAGACAGAAAGAACAAACAAGACAGAAAAAACAGCTTTTTTAAGTTAAAAACTGTTTATGAACACCTGCATTTTGTCTCAACAGGTGAGTAAATCTGTTTATTCATCCGTCACAGAGAGTTTTACAAAGTCACCAAACAGGAAACTGACGGTCACTTTAGGAACTTCAAAACAAAACAGTTGAGTTTTTACTGAAAATACTGAACTTGGGATTGTTAAAGACTGAATATGTTATTTATTCTAAGAATTGAATTTTTAATAAAGTGACAAACAAAACTGACCTGAACTGGTCTAAACCTGTCTGAACTGTTCTGATGTGGTCTAAATCCAGGACAGCAGAGAGACTTGATGACTTTTATTGTAATAAAACCCCCCACATTTTGACAAAAAATTAAATAATCTGAAATGTTCATATTTACATTTTTTTCATGTACAGTAAACACATATGTGACCACTAATTAATCCTTTCACATTAAAAGTCCTGGGATCATCGAACAAACTTAATTTTTTCTGCTGCTGTACCTGCGGCTCTTCCGATTGGTTAATATCAGTCCTCTTCCTTATTGCCTGCTGCCGGCTCAGTGGGCAGAGTCTCATCATCAGAGCTGGTCTGACGAGCTGCCGTCCGAAACAAACTCATCAAATCCCGAAAACGGCGAGAGACCTGGAGATACGAGGAAGAATTACTGAGTGTTTACTGTCAGTCAGAAACCTTCTGCTCTTTAGCAGAGTGAAACCAGAGTGAAGCCAGTCACCTCACTGGGAGTCTTGTTGCCCAGAAGAGTAGAGATGGACTGGAATGTGTTCTGATTGGCTCCTTCCTGCTGACATGTCGTCAAAATGACTCGATCTGCTTCTCTGGAAAACAACCACAGGGTTAAATACAGTCGCTCCTCCTGCTCCTTACAGAGGAGGAAAGAGGACACCCGAGGAGGGGGAGCAGAGAGAAAACACAGGTTGAGTTTAAATACAGAGTCAGTACTCCTGCTGCTCCCTAAACAGGTCAGAGGAGCAGAGAGGAGGTTCAGCAGGAGGTATACCTGGTCCAGAGGATGACTTTCTCTCCACTCGCTGTCAGAGAAATGTTCTTGGCACAGACAGGTAGGTCAGGAGGAGGACTGGGCCGAGGAGGTGCAGAGGAGGAGGAGAGGGTGGGGGAGGCAGAGGAGGAGGTGCAGACAGAGGGAGAGATGGAGGAAGTGGAGGAGGTAATTGAGGTAGAAGTGAAAATGGAGGAAGTGACAGAGGAGGTGGAGATCGAGGTATGGGAGATCATGGAGGTGATGGAGGAGGAGGTAATAGAGGAGATCATGGAGGAGGTGATAGGGGAGGGGGTAATAGAGGAGATCATGGAGAAGGTGATAGCGGAGGGGGTAACAGAGGAGATCATGGAGAAGGTGGAGGGGTTTGAGGAGGTAATAGAGGGCGAGGTAGAGGAGGTGATGGAGAAGGTGGTGGGGGGTTGCAGCGCCTCCTCTCTCCTGCTCCTCTTTACTGCCAGGCTCTGCTCCTTCTCACTGTTCTTCCTCTCCTCTTCACCTTCATCATCCTCCTCATCATCCATCTCCTCCTCCTCCTCTTTCTCATCAATCAGAGGGAACGAGCCTTCCCATGATGCAGTGCTTTGATCTGTTAACAGAAACAATAAAGTTATATGGAAAAACACCTGTCTGTTAATTAGAACCCAGGACAGGTGATCCTGTTACACACCTGGTTGTGGACTGTCGTCGTCCCCCTTCAGGTCCAGTTCTTTGTCACCTGGTTCATCATGGGCGGAGCTTATCTGAGAGTACAGAGGGTCCAGACTCTTCATGGCTCTGGACACAGCCCCTGAGGTCTGAAGGGGAAATGAACAGGTGAGACAGGTGTGAGGTGTAAACTCATTCACACCTGATAAAACATGGAGGACAGACCTTGTTGCCATGGCAGCGAGAGCATCCTTTCCTCCTGTGTCTGTGGATCTTTGGGTCACGACAGAGGCAGGGCCAGTCTTTATCTGACCAATCACAGTCCTGGAAACACATCAAACAACATCAGAACAAATTCAAGTTTATTGATTGTAACCAGTGAGAGAAGTCCATGAGTGAAAGCTCACTAAAGGTACCCTCCATGTGTGTTTTCCGACCTTGTAGTTTCTGTGGGCGTCCATCTTCCTCCTCTGGCGCCGGCTGGTCATTGGTTGGATCTTATGCCCCTCCTCTTCCTCTTCGAGCTCTGGGAGCGTCACTTCCTCGAAGCCGCTACTGGCTCCGCCCCCTGACACCTGGCCGACGCCCTCTCCACCATCTGACCCACCCCCTCCATCCTCTGGCCAATGAGCTTCCTCGAACTGTCCTGGGCGGGCCGGAGGTGGACGGAGCTCGTCAAAAAATACCCAGAATTCAGCTTGCAGATGGGTGTGGCCTTTCAGCAGCGTGGCCATCTGAGCTTTCAGCTGAAACACACAAATTTTACTTTCAATTACCAGGTGTCATGTTCAAATGATTAGAGACAAACCGATCAATAATTTCATGATAAACAAACATCTGATCACACAAGATGATCAATGACATGTTAGATTAAATGAAGGGTTTCCAAAGTCTGTCCCCCCCCCCTCAGTTAGTTGTGGGCTCCAACATGAGCCCCGTGTTTTTATTCTGTATTAGTTCACATGTAGTCAGAGTGTGTCCATCAGCAGTGAGTGAATGAGCTGTCAGCAGCTCCTGTCTGCAGTGTACCATGGATGTACAGACAACTATCACTGGATTACTGTGATACTAAAGAAAAGTTAGAAACTACTTCTGCAGCCTCTTTGTTCTTTCTGGACGTTTGTTCTGGATGGACATCAGAGATAATGATCTCCTCGGGAAGTGGAAGTCACACTGAATGATTCAATCTGAGTTTCGTGTCTGACTGAGTGAGGAGGAGAAGGAGGAGGAGGAGGTGGAGGAAGTTGTTTCTGACTCAAGTGCAGCAATCAGTCTCTAAGTGTTTAATTAATCTTAATCAGCTCCACCTGCTGACAAACTACAATAACTAACTTCCTGTTGTTTTTACAACACCTGCATGCACCTGTCCCTTTGACCTCTCACCTCTCCCACCCCCCAGTTTAATGGTTAAACTGGTTTCTGTACTGATGTTGTTGATAATGGTTAAACTGGTTTCTGTACAGACGTTATTGATAATGGTTAAAGTGGTTTCTGTACAGATGTTACTGATAATGGTTTAACTGGCACTTTGTACAGCTGGTGTACCTCGTGGATGCTGGTTGGACTCAGGTCTGGACCAGTCTGCAGAGCTTTGATGATCTTCTGATAATGTGATGGATTATCTCCAAAACTGATCTCTAACTGCCGCAGGAACCGACGGCTGCGTTCAAACGCCTGCTGCTCGTCAAACTGCAGAGTGAGGACAGTTACATCAACATGTATACAAAGAAACAGAAATACTAATGTTCCTGATGAAAACATGACCGCTCTTGTTCACTGAGAAGAATGTGAGCGATCAGTCTGTGAAACACCTGAACTGTAAACTTACCTGTGATCAGCTTCATTAGAAACACTGAGAGAAGTTTTATTCACAGGAAACATTTCAGCAGGTTGAACTAGTTACTGTGGACTACATACAAACACCTGCAGTGATACACCTGTGCTCCACCTGTGCTGCTCACCAGTCCACACAGCAGCGCCTGCTCGGGATGCAGGAATGCGGCAAAGTCTCGTAGGAGGTCTGTCCGGTCTCCCAGGATGCAGCGCAGCTTCCTGAACAACAACATCACTTCCTGTCCTTCCTCCACCTGCTCAAACTCGTTCAGCAGAGACACAAACTCCTCCACCTGCCCAGGTACGTCTTGCAGCGCCTCACGCACCTAGAGACACACAGTAACAGTCACCTATCAGGTCTCTGAGGCTGCTGTGATTACTGTTGCTATAGAAACACCTCTCCTTAAAGAGGACGAGACTTCATTAAAAAATAACTAAACCGACTGAAGGCCTGACCGACCGACACCCCCCCTCCCCTCCATGGTGAGGAGCTCAGACGAGAACCACTGCTGCTTCATGTTGAAAGGAGTCAGCTGAGGTGGTTCAACATCTGGTCAGGGTCCTCCTGGACTCCTCCCTGTGGAGGAGGAGATCCTGGGGAAGGCCAGAACACACTGGAGGGATGATATATCCCATCAGACCTGGGCTACGTTGGATAAGCAGCAGGAAATGGATGAACGGAGAGTTTCACAAGAAGTCCGAGAGGTTTATCACAAGAATTAGTGACAACAACATGTAGTTGCATGAGGCCCGATCTATGATGACTGAAGTCTGTTTCAATTAACTCATCTGCCTATCTGAGAGATTTACTGAAACTTTATGTGACGGATGCTGAACTGATGACAGATTTCCGATGACTAAAACCAGCAGATTCAGAAACATCACTCACAGCCTGTAACTTCATATCCAGTAAAGTCAACGTCATCGTCTCACCCTGTTGAGGTAACTCTGAGCGAATGCCACGTCTTTGCTCTCTCTGTGCGGGTCGTTGTCCAGGATGTTTTCATCATACAGCAGTAACAGCTTGGCAGCGTCTTTACTGTGACGCTCCTGACGACTCCTCCTCAGACCGCGAAGAGGTCGGCTTCGACCTTCAGAGACAGAGAAGACAAACTGTAAAAATACCATCATGTGGCATTTAGAGCAGAGATAAAGAAATAAAACAGGAATTTAAACGTCAGATCCATCAGCGACAGCTCTCACCTCGTCCTCGTCCAGGACACCTCCCTCCTCCTCTGGGCGTCCCCTCTCCTGATGGCGTCTCCTCGTCTCCTCCCACCTTACTGCTCCTCCCCTCTCCTGACCGCTCCCCTTTAGGCCCCTCCTCTTCCTCCTCCTCCTCCTCCTCCTCCTGAGAGCCGGGGGAGGTCGGAGAGTGATCTTCCTCCGAGTCTCCGTCTGCACAGAGCCGGCGCTCTGCTGCCAGCCACGTCAGCTGCTTCATGGTTTCCTAAAAAGGACAAAAGGTGAAATGTGAACCATCACTTGGCCTCTGCAGGTCAAACAGTGACCTCTGAACTCTGCAGGTCAGTCTGAACTGGTGTTGTTGGGCGTCTGAACAAGGAGACTCCTAAGAACGGGAGGATGACCAGTTTGTAACCACGGCAACAGAGTTCTTGATGACATCATCAACTCACCTGGACTGCGGTGTTTAAATCTCACAGAGACAGTGTGGTCTCTCTCTGCCATCATGTGACTTAATGACGACCTCCTGTTTACCTGCAACTCTGGAACAGACAGCACTGACTCCTCCGATGCTGATGACATCACTTCCTCCTCATCTTCATCCTGTGTGAGGTCATCAAAATCCTCCTCCTCCTCCTCTTCGCCCTGCCGGTCCTGATCTTCATCCTTATCCTTCTCTCCATCCTCCTCCCCCTCTCCTCCCCTGTCCTCCCTCTGTCCCTCGTCCTCCTCCTCCCCCTCTCCTCCCTGCTCCCCCTCTCCTCCCCCACCTGCCTCCTCCTCTCCACCTCCTCCTGCACCTCCTCCCTCTCTCCCCTCTTCCTCCTCTCCACCAGTGTTTCCTCCTCCGTTCAAACTAACAACACCTGGAGCAGTCCAGTTCTGCTCCTCCTCCTTCTCTCCTGCACAGGACGACAGCGGGCTCGGTGTTGATGTTGAAGCTAAACTTTCCTCCTCCACCTGTCTCTTCTCCTCCAGTGGAGGGCGTGGCCTTGTCGACGTCTGCTCCATCTCCTCCTGCTGCTCTTCTTTGATTGGTCTGTGGAGCTGTTTCCCCAAAGCATGCTGGGAGGTGATGGTGGGTGGAGCTGGTGGCATCCACACCATCTGGAGGAGGAAGCACCCCGGCTTCATGGCAGCAGCTGAGCAAGGCATTATGGGATTTGTAGTGTCAGGGTTGGGAGGGGAGGGGAGGGGGAGGAGGAGGGGGATGGGGCTGCTGCCTTGATGCCTAGAAATGCTCCGCTGCGTCCTCTGGCCAATAGAAAGGCAGGACTGGATGGTGTTAGTGCACACAGGGTGGGTGGGGACTGTATGAACAGCAGCCAATGGGACAGTCCCACAGGTGGGAGGCAGAGCCAGGGCTCTTGAAACAGCAGGGGAGTCAGAGAGTAACGTGACACCTGGAGGGGGAAGGGACAGGTAGCTGATTGGCTGCATCTCTACCTGTCTGTCTGCCGGGGCTTTGGCAAGAGGCAGCAGAGATGCATTGTGAGCCAAGGTGAAAAGCCGTCTGTGTGGGGGGGCTGGGGGGCGGGACTTGTTGAGCCAGTAGGGATGGAGCCTAAGGTTGCATCCTGGGGGGAGGGAGGGGGGGTAACAGGTGGAGTTCAGCCGGGTCTTCTGGATGATCAGCTGACTGTTCTGCAGTGAGAACCATCAGAGAACCAGAGTCACAACCAACAACCTGAGGGTTACGTCACACTGCAGACTGATGTTAGTGTTACTCTATGTTAGTGACAGATTAGTTATTATGTTAGTGATAATTATTATGCTAGTGATAGTTTAGTGATTACATTAGGGCGGGTTAGTTAATATGTTAGTGATAGGTGAGTTAAGATGTTAGTGACAATGATTATGCTAGTGATAGTTTAGAGATTACATTAGGGCGGGTTAGTTAATATGTTAGTGACACATTAGTTATTATGCTAGTGATAATTATTATGCTAGTGATAGTTTAGTGATTACATTAGGGTGGGTTAGTTAATATGTTAGTGATAGGTTAGTTAAGATGTTGGTGATAAGTTAGTTAATATAATGGTGACTGGTTAGTTAATATGTTTATTATAGGTTAGTTAATATTATCAGGTCTCTTTTAGAGCTTATAAAACAGCAGCAGAACTCTCTAATAGATGATGAAACTGATGATGAAATCACTGGACAGTGACATCACTTTGCGAGATCTCTGAATATAATAATTAATAGTGATCTAATTCAAGTCTCTTCATTATAATTAATTAATAAAATAAACGGCTAGAATAAAGACTACAGAACTGATTATTGTTAATGAGTTACCTCAGGTAAGTTTGCATTGTAATATTTACTAATAATAACTAAAAATTACTAATATTTATTCTGAAAAACATTTAGTTTATGTTGATATAATCAGCAGCAGGCTTCACACTGATCTGGATCTGAATGTGGATCTGGTTAAGTCTGTCAGACCTTGAGCCAGTTTGGCATTTTGGAGGTGTTTCTGTCCACTGGGGGGCACTGGTCACCCGGCTGAACTCTGTCGCAGGCGAGCGGCAGCGGGGGGACGACTCGCTGCATCAGAAACATCTGAAAACATGACGAGAACACGAGTTTAACTTTACTTGTCCAACTTTTACTTGTCGGACTACCAAGATCTTTCTGACAGAGGAGGTGATTATAGCTGCTGAAAGGTTCACTGATGGTGTCAGACCATGGATGTATTATAAGAACTGGATACCGGACCCAAAGATGGCGCCTATTCAGTCCAATGAGAATTGCTCACCTGGCGCATACGCCAAAAAAAGTTTCTAGCTTCCAGGTTTACTTCCGGGTTATGCAGCCCACTGAATATGCACAGTAGTGTTTCTCCAGCTGGCCCTGTCCGCGAGTTCCCGCTTGGCCCATAGACTTTACATTGTGATGACGTCACAGATTTTTAAATCGCTTTTCTCAGCTCGAGGAAAGTTTTAAAAAATATATAACTTCCATGAATAAGAAATGCATAATACAAAGAGTCATAACCTTGTTTGACCTTGTTTGCAGTTTGAGGTATCCCGTCAACAGTTTTACAGACGTCTCTTTTACAGTGGCGGCCTATGGGGACAATGCTTTTTGGGCCGCAGGGGAATTTTTCACTGCAATACTGCGAGTGGCCACTGGAAAAAATTGGAAGCAAATTGGAAGCACTGTCTGACATCTGTGTGTCAGACAGTGTGTGTGTGATGATGTCAGTGATGTCACCTTGATGACATTTGTGTGTGGCGCTCTCGGCCCGCTCATCTCTCTGACGTGTTTCCTGAAGTTCCATCGAGTCTTACAGAGCAGGTAGGAGCTGATCAGCTGATCCGACTGGACTGTCCCCTCGAAGTGCTTCAGACCCAGAATGATCAAACTGCACAGAGGCATCATGGGAAATTATTACGGTCACACTGAACCATTGATGCATTACATGAACTGGATACTGGACTCAAACATGACATTCAGTTAAACAGTCAAACATGACCTTCT